>VNKC01000566.1:0-20131 GCA_008042775.1 Drosophila pectinifera
CGAAAATAAAAATTTTGCCAATTTTTGACAATTTTAATGATGTAACCCCTTATCATTTTTTCAAAAATCGGCCAAAATTTTTTTTCTTTGTTTTTCTCATATTTAGTTTGTAAATAATTAAGAATTTAACGGCGAATCGGGCAGTATATGGCATTTGGCTGTCATTCCATTTTTTGCCAAAATATGCTGTTAGGAAGATACGTATTTTTGGGTTTTAAAATCGGATTTTTATGTCCTAATTTGTGGGACAAATCACTGTGAAAAATATTCATAACTAAGCCAAAACAGCCTTAAATTCAATTCGGAAAGCAGTTCTATGTTAGTTTTTATTTGGTTAATTAATCTGCATTTCAAATTTAGGAATTAACAAAAATAATTTTTTTGTCAATTTTTGACAATTTTAATGATGTAACCCCTTATCATTTTTTCAAAAATCGGCCAAAATTTTTTTTCTCTGTTTTTCCCATATTTAATTTGTAAATAATTCAGAATTTAATGACGATTAGGGCGGTATATGGCATTTGGCTGTCATTCCATTTTTGGCAAAAATATGCTGTTAGGAAGATACGTATTTTTGGATTTTAAAATCGGATTTGTATGTCCTAATTTTTGGGACAAATCAATGTAAATAATACTCATAACTAAGCCAAAACAGCCTTAAATTCAGTTCGGAATGCGGTTCTATGTTAGTTGTTAGTTTGTTAATTAATCTGCACATTGATTATAGAACTTTGGAAAATTAATTTAAAATTAATTAATAAAATTAATGCGCTACTTAAACTGTTTTACAAATGTTCCCACTCATTAGCTAAGTAACTGCTAAAACAATTGACGTTCCGTTGTTGCTCATCGTTTCAACCTAAAAGATGCCATAGTTTTTCAATAAGAGTGCATAGCAAGCCCATAAAAGTATGCTTTAAAAGTAAAAGTGTAGTGCATTTTTTGTGTAAACAAAGGTGGCTGCTGCTGCTGCTGCTGCTCCAGAGAATTTATTTATTGGACAAATCTGAGTTAAAAATAACCATAATTAAACCAAAACAGCCTCAATTTAAAAACGGAAAGAAGTTCTATGTTAGTTTTTATTTGATTAATTAATCTGCATTTCAAATTTAGGCATTAACAAAACTAAATTTTTTCTCAATTTTTGACAATTTTAATGATGTAACCCCTTATCATTTTTTCAAAAATCGACAAAATTTTTTTTCTTTGGGTTTCCCATATTTACTTTCTAAATAATTAAGAATTTAATGGCGAATCGGAAAATATACGGCATTTGGCTGGCATTCCATTTTTGGCCAAGATATGCTGTTAAGAATATATGTATTTTTGGGTCTATAAAGCGTTTTTTTTATGTCCTAATTTGTGGGACAAATCAATGTGAAAAATATTCATAACTAAGCCAAAACAGCCTTAATTTCAGTTCGGAAAGCAGTTCTATGTTTGTTTTTATTTAGTTTATCAATCTGCATTTCAAATTTAGCAATTATTAAAAAATTAATTTTTTTCCAATTTTTGACAATTTTATTGATGAAATGTGAAAAATATTCATAGCTGAGTCAAAACAGCCTCAATTCAATTCGGAAACCAGTTCTGTGTTAGTTTTTACGTAATTAATAGGTCTGCATATTTAGTTTAGGAATACATTTTTTGTAAGTTTTTGAAAATTCTAAAAACTAGAAAAATATAATAAATATAAACTAGAGGCTATATTAAAGTAAAAAAACATTATATCTATATAACAAAATAGACGAAACATAAGGTATTGCTTGAAAGAAAAGAAAAACTAGTAAATAATACAAAATATAAAAAAAAACTTAACAAAATAAATAGCCCAAGGCTATATTCAATTAATAATATGATTAATACGTTGTAAATGTAACAAAATGGACTATATATTCACATACCAAACTGAGTGTAGATCGGATTCCAGTCCCCCAATTACTAATTAAGTAAATGTAGCCTTTATGGGTCCCCTTTTCATTTATTTCACTTAATTTTGAACAGTGCATGCTTGTATTTGCTGTGGAATCTCTAAGTAACTGGACAAGGCAAAACACCAGAGCTGCCTGCAGGCAGCTTATTAATTTATGTTATCCGAGCCACTCCACAAAGTCGCTCCTTTCGGGTCGGGCCGGGCTATATATAGCGAAATCAGAGTCGCAATACTCGTAATTACAAATTGCCGGATTCAGAGCCGGAGTCAGAGTTCACAATTCAGCATCCCAGAACCCCGACCAGTTGATATCCCCTTAAATCCTTTTAATGCCCGCGCGCATCCTTTGATTTTTGCAATATCAATTAGCGTAAAACGCGTAGGCCGCCAAAATACTCGGCCAGCCCACCAGAGAGTGGGCGGGGCGTTACAGCCCATAAGGATTTACAGCTGCTGATTATTTCATTAGGCGAAAGTAAATTTAAACGCCAGCCGCACGTTAAATTTATGTTAATTTCCAAAGGGCTGGCAGCCAAAAAGGATGCCAGAGCAGCATAGACAAGGACCCAGAGCCCGGTGGCTATCAACTGCTGTATAGGAGGAAAGTGGCACAGACACACACAGCCACCGAACAGGAGAAAATGTGAGCCTGAATAGAGGTCTAAGTACTAGGGTGATCCTGCAGGGATACATGCACTTTTCCCAGGCTCAAAGATCTCTGAAAAAAGCTACTTAACCTTATAGGGGAATACTACAATTGCTTTTATCTAAAACACTTAATTTCTTCTCATTCTTTCCATGAATTCCACGTCAGAAGAAGTGATTACTGCATAAACAATAATAATAATAAATGCCAGGCGAGGCAAGTGGACCGTTGCCAGGCCAGATAGAGAGATACTTGCTAATGGTTGACTTTAAATGAAGCCCCGACCGTATCTGCGGCTCACTTGACACAGAAATATGGGATATATCCCCTGGGCATCTCTAGTTCGCCAGTAATTGTGATCGTCGTTAATTAACAACAAATTTGTGTTGATAGTCCGGCGACCAAAACAAAAACAGAAGAGCCACCAAGGTGCCGCCGGGCTTAACCCTTCCCCCATCTGTGGATTGGGTATTCCATGGAAGCGGCACTGCGTGGCACTCGGAGACACCGCTCCGATATCGATGCCGATGTGGATGCCGATACTCAGATCGGTCGCCGAAAAACCGCACATGTGTCGCCGCAGCTCGGATCAATGGCAACATCTGGCGGAGAGTTGGATGCTCGGACAGCTGTATCTCCGGCGGACTAATGAAGCCGGCAGCGAGTTAGATAAGCCCCGGCCCGGCTAATTATTCCCCAGGGACATGGACTCTCGCCTCGAATCGGTGGATGCGTCTCTCTAGGCTCCTCTGCTATCCTACAATGGAAGCAGGGTATGCTGTTTTTGAGAGAGTTTCAAATACAATTAATTACTTAATTTAAGATCTGTATAGATTTCTTTGAGAGGCAGTTTGAGTTTATAGTTCCAATTTAAAGGGGTATCTATTATTTCTATTAAGTTCTGACTTGAATGTTTAATAAATAACTCCAGGGTATGCGTGGATTCCATTCCCTTCCCAGTAACCACTCATCTTTCCCAGATTGCAGAGTGTCCGGGGTTATTATAAATATTTGGACACTCGCCCGGAGTCGGCTCATTTGCATCATGGACTTCTTTGCAACAGGCGGATTCCAGCAGCTCTACAGCGAGCTGGACGAGGAGGAGCCGCTGGCCATTCTGGCCGGCATCCCAGACGGCCCGAGCTGCGGCTTCGAGTGCTCCTATGTGGACACCAGCTTCGCCGCCGACTGCCACCACCTGGAGGAGTCGGACTACTATGGCATCATCACTCTAGACAGCAACAATAACAACAGCGATGTCATGGCGGCGGATCAGTCACTGTTTATTGACTTCAATGACCTGACTTCAGTGTGTCCGCCGGACCTGAGCGACTGGGAGCAGCGGCTGCTGGACAACTACGTGGAGATACCGGAGCTGGTGGACTTCCTGCCGGAGCGCACGCCTCTGTGCACGGATAACTGCGTGGACTTCCTGGAGGAGAGCAACAGTAATCTCAGGCTGGCGGCGCCACCACAACCACCTGAAGAGGTCACCACCGAACCGGCGGCTTCAGCGTCGGCGGCTACTGCCCCCCAGCTGGGTCAGAATGCCGCCGGTGAGCGGGGCTACCTGTGCACCTTCGGCGACTGTGATAAGATCTACGCGAAGCCCGCCCACCTCAAGGCCCACCTGCGACGACACCTGGGCGAGAAGCCCTACGCCTGCAGCTGGCCGGACTGCAGCTGGCGGTTCTCCCGTTCCGACGAGCTGGCCCGGCACCGGCGCTCCCACTCCGGCGTGAAGCCCTACAAGTGCGACTACTGCTCCAAGTGCTTTGCCCGCTCCGACCACCTGACCAAGCACCGCAAGGTCCACGAGCGGCGTCTCCTGGCGGCCACGCGGGCGGGGAGACTCCTCTCCGACGACCTGTACGCGGTGAGGCCGGGCAGGAAGCGGAAGAATCAGATATAGGGACTGCCCTTTCCCCCCTTCCTTTGTCTTGTCTTTATATTTTTTACTTGTATTTATTTATTTGATTTTTTTTACATAGCTTAAGCGTCCATAGTTAATTCCAAATAAATAAACAAAGCCACTCATGTTTGCTACGATTTCATATCTTTGTGATAATATACGAGCATTTAAATCGAGGAATAATTTAATAATAGCATATGTTTTATTTAAACACTTTAATCATTAGTTAAATCATTACGGATTAAATTTGATTTTTTCGCCGATAAACATATTGATTTAATTACAGAAATCATAAGCCAATGGTTAACTCACTTTGCGGAGGCCGCGTTGCAAACAAAAACCAGTCCGTGCTATTATTTAGCAATTCGATGAAATAAGTTCATTTACTGCGGCTGAGTAATTCATTTAAGTACGTTATATGGAGCATAATTTGCGTTTATTGGAAATAATATGATAATGGGCCTTATTTTCCAAACCAAATCGAATAGAAAAAGCAGTCTGGCTGTTAAATATTTATATTTCCAGGGAAAGCACCCACAGATTGTGCCATGGAAATTTAAATAAGAAAATGGAGACCCTATGCTCTTGGCAGAGGAGGAGCAAGTAGAGCCTGGAAGCAGCTACTTCCTGTTCCTGTGGAGTGTCCCTTGATCGATGGCCATGAAAAGGAGTTCTCGCAGGATCTGCTAGGTCACCTGTTGAGCGAGGGGCATGTCCTACGAGGGAGAGCAGTGCATTCCTGAGAGGAGCTTTTATTTAAATTATTATTAAATATAATACATAACAGCATATATTTATATATTTAATATATATAATACTAAGGTAAAAAGTTGAGTAATATAGGGAAGAGCAGGGGGCTCGGCTCGTCGTGACAAAGAGCCCGCCAAGGATCTCCCGGCTCGCATCCTTTATGCGCTGTCATATCGCGTACTTTACGGCTTTCAGGGCGAGTGCTTTTGTACATTTGAAGTGAATTTACAGCGCAACTTGCTTGTATAATGGCATTTACTTTATGCAAACATTGCATTGCCGCCACCGGGGGGCGGGAAGGAGCCCCCGACCGCCAACAACAATTATTGCCGCCCTCGTTAAGGGCATAACTACCCTCTCGTCCCCTCGTCCCCTCGGAAGGAAGCACTCCTCCTGCTTATTCGAAAGTAATTAGCATAAAAATAAATACCACTCATTAAGTCATGTTGCTTTTATCTATTTGCTGTTTGATATTGCCGCCGTCGTCTTCGTCGTCGTCGTCGTCGTCAGGGTCCTTGTTTTTGTTGCCGTTGATGTCCTCGCTGGATTCCCCCGTTTAAGTCCTGGCCAGGGAGATGCTTACATACAGAGGTAATATTGTGGGTAAGAGGAACCCCCGGCTTATTTGCATAGATGCAGCCGCCATGGTACTGGTTCAATTAGCCAAGGAGACCTGCTGGAGGGACCTCCTGCCAACTAGGTGTAGGTGAGTAGCACCTTAACTACACATCGATTCCAGATCCACAGTCTACTGTTGCGCACTTGAATTACTTTTGGTTTGTTAAATAACTTAAGGTTTTCAGATGTATAATAAGATTCTAAACCTTTTAAGAGGGAAGAAATGCAATTGAACTTCTTGGAACAACAAGAGACAGAAGAATTTATGTTCTCAATTAATATAGAAAGAAATCTCAAAGGGTTTCTACAGCTTTTAAGAAAGGAAAGATACAATTGGGACTGAGTACCCACTGAGTACTTTAAAGAATTTAAATACTCTAAATCTTTATAGAGGAGTTTTATTCTAGGAAAAATCGAAGTAGAATCCCCGCTCGAATTAGCAACTGTGGATGCCCGAGGCAGGGGGGATCCTACACCTAAAGCCTTTGATAAACCATCCAAAGGAATCGCTGGGATGGCTGTATGGCTGGGCAGGCATCGCTGCTCCTTGCCTGCTGCTGATTTCTTCCTTTTTTCTCTTTTTGCTGGGACACGGACATCCGATAAGTCGTCTCAGCTTTGTAACGGATATCTAGAAGTAGCTCGCCGCTGGCTTATGGATAAATTTGCTTTTTGTCGCTGAGCTGAGCTTGGGGAATTCCGATTGCAGTTTTAATTAGATGCCACACGCACACACACACACACACATACACACACCCAGGCGAGCCATAATGGAGGTGCAGATACACACATCCCTGCACCAGATACAGATACATCAATGGCTGTGTGCGGCCGAGGACAAAGCGCGGCACAGTCGGAGAATTCAATTAAATGTTCATCAAAAACTACAAGAAAAAGTGTTGAGTGTGAGTCTGGATGGCGGGGTCTAGAGAACAAAGGATAAGGACAAGGACGCCGGCGGCGGAGGAGGGCATCATCATCAAGGTCCTGATGATGCCGATGGCAACGCCTGTGTAACTCTATAGCTCGGTGACTCCTACGCTGGAAGCAGACAGCGGCTGTCTCAAAAGGGGGTAAGTCGGGTAATTATATTAAACAAATTGCTTAATTTATATTCTTAATATTTGAAAAATATAATATGGTTAGGAAATCTTTAAGATATAAGAAGGGGAAGTCTCCCCTTTGAAATGTTTAGCTGCGTCGCCCCTGGAAGTATCTGTGTGGCTTTGTCTCTGGCTGTAAATGTATCTGTATCTGCGACTGTGACTGTGACTGTTTTCGGCTCTGTGTGTGTGTGTGTGTGTGTGTGTCTGTGACTTGGCTGCTGTAATCAGCAGGAGAAGATGGGGCAGACAGACGAAGAAGGTAAGGCAGCAGGCAGGAAGAGCACAGAAGTTATAAAATCCCAGATAGATAGTAATTGCAACAGTTCTGCCTTTGCTCTTCCGACTCTTTCTTCTCTCTCTTCCTGCCATCTCTTTCTGGCTGTGGCTGTGGGTGTGCCTGTGTGTGTGTGTGTGTGTGCTGGTGAAAATAAGCAGGAAACTGGAAATTACAAATGATACGGAAATAATGCGATATCATGAATCATTTTTACGAGAATCGAGACTTTGATTCTCATGGGCAAGCGATTGGCAAGGGGATCGGCGATGAGCTGCCGCCACACACCACAGCTATATATATACACACATATATATATATATATGTAAGTATATAAGCTATATGGGGGGTATGTATGGGGTACATCTCGGGCACGGGGCTATACTGCAGCCACGGCAACAGCTTGGGTTTGTGTCAACAAATTTGCATTGCATTGGGCGACCAACTGGCGGCGGCGACCACACAAATAATGTCAACAGCATTTCCACTCATCAATAAGTGAAATACATAAAAAAGGGGGAAGGGGGGAAAGGGGGAAAGGGAATGAAAATGAAAAAGAATAAGGAGCAGGGAGTGGAAAAGCGGAGGGTGCAGAATTCAGGGCGCATCGGGTTCCGTTCTGGTTCCATTCTCCGCTTCCATCTCCAAGCTGAAGCCAGGAAAAGCTGAAAGCTGAAGGCTGGCATATTTATTTTCCCGCCTTCCCCCTTCGGCTGCTGTCGCATTCTTGATTTAGCAAATTGACTGCCATGAAAATGCTGAAAACTTGCGGAAAAGTTGCCGGCTCTTAAAGCGAACAGGAATGCGACTCAGGTTCCTTGGCCAGGTATTTCACTCGGCCAGTTGGAGATACCCTCCCCCTAAGAGTGTAAAAAGCTGCCCAAAAATGTCCAAGCCAAGGGAAAGCTGGCCATTGGAATGCCAAGGCCAAAATCAAATGCGGAAAGAAGTTATTTCAATCAAATATGGCAGGCTATACCTTTGCTGGGAATCTGTAGAGGAAAGTATGTTTTCTAATTCCTTTATTATATATTTTTAAGGTGTTTTAGGTATAGGAAATCTGTAGGAACTGGCTTTATATATGACCAGATATATTAAAGTTTAATATTCCGAATTTCAGTTATAAATAATATGGAATCGGAACTTTAAGAACCTTTTCCTTGGAAGATCAAAGGCTTAAAATTCAGATCAAATATTAAAGGGACTAAAATGATTAAAATCCAGCTAATATATTCAGATATTCAGATGGTTCTCTTGGAACCCGCTTGAAACTTATAATGAGCTGGCCATTCCAGCTTAAGTTTGTCAATTTAATAGTCTGATTTTTGCCCCTCCAGCGAAACCTCAAGTTTAGCATGAAAATGAAAATGAAAACTGAGGAAAGGCCAGAGAAATGCAGAAGAACTTTTTGGCCAGAAAGTCTGTGGAAATGTTTCCCCCGTGGAATTTTTCCACTCCGGCTCCGTGTCAAGTGTCAACTGTCTGACATTCGATGTGGCCGCCAGGTCTCGAAATGCTAATGAACTTGGGTAGTAAGTCGCCGGAGCGCGGTGTACTCCTTGTGTGTGTGTGTGTGTGTCCTGGCCACGTTTAACAATTTGCAGCCTTAATGTGGCACCAAAGTGTTAAGGTCCATGTGGCCCATAAGTTGGCCGGCGGAGATGCTGGTAATGTATGTGCGGAGGACGTGTCGTGCCTCCCATTTTGAATGGCCAAGGAAATGGCCACGGAAGGGGTGGGCTGGGAGGCGGACGCCCAGGACCCCCGCCGAGTTTAATTATGAGCCCGACCCGGGCTATTAAAACAACTCTCCGGCAATATCTAATGTGGGTCGCAGGGAGGGAACGAACGGACGAGTATTCGCCCCAAAAAAACCCCCAAAAGCGCTTCAAAGAAACCACCAACCACCAATAAACCTACCCCAACGAGAGCGACCTTGTCCCCGGCTGTGCAGTGGGTAGTGGGTAGTGGGCAGTGGGTGGATGGGTGGGTTTGCCCATTTCGATATCGACGAAAAATTGCCGGCCATTGCCGAGCGAGGCAAACTGACTTTAAAGTGTAATTTCTGTGGTTACATTTGCCAAACATAAATCTAATGGATATTAATACAAGTTTGGGGCTCAGATCCACCTCGCCGTACGTGAGCCCGTATATTTTACGTGCCCCGGGTCCGGGTCTGGGTCCGGGTATGGGTCCGGGTCCGGGACGGGTCTGGGTTCGGGTTGAATCCGAGTCCGGCTAGGTTTTTAAGGCCCCGACTAGCGATTTCCGGCATTTGCGGAGCCTCATTTCTGGTTTATTATAATTCAACACGAATGTGTGCGTGAGGGTTTTCGGATACGGGAACGGGAGCGGGAACGGGACACGGCGGGGCTGAGGTTGAAGTAGTGGCTGTGTGGATCTGGATCCGCATTAGGTCTCGGTCTCGGGGCCACATCAAAATATTTCAATTTTGCAGTTCGCTTTTGCGGTGCTTTTGCCATTTCAATGTTGTTTCGCCACCGAAACCCCATTCCGTTCTGTACATTTTCCTGCACGGACAGAAATCGTAGAAGAACTAATATTATATAATAATTTTATTATGTATATAACTATAGCTAAGTTATTACCTTACTCTTAATTGAAATTGCACCTCTATCTCCCTTCTTAAAACGAGTATCTTTAAGTAAGATTTTTAGTTTGTTTTTTCAGTGTCTTTTCAGGGGGCCTGGCAGGCGTGAGGTGCCAAAGGATGGCTCTCCTTGGCTGCCATAAAAAAGGCCATATCCGGTTTGCCGTATGAGATTTAATGCGCTCCATGCAAAGCGCCCAGCTCTCATTTAAATTAGATCAGGTCCAAGGCAAGGGCGCAGGCTGGGAACAGGCAATGGGGAGTACATAGGAAATGGGAAATAGGAAATAGAAGAGGCGCAGGCCTAGCCAGCGGACCAGGCGCCAAGGGGGTGAGGGTGAAAATGTCTTAATTGCTTCAGTTCCTGCCTGACATCCAGAAGTTTGATTAAAAAGTTCGCACGTCACTCAATGAGGCTAATCAAACTGCGAGCTGCGAGCTGCGTTCAGCGAGGCCGCTACAAAGCGAAAGTTTGTTTCAATCAATGCGGTTGGCAGTACGTACGTATAACTATATATCTATGTATCTATACATCTCTATATCTATATGTGCCACTCTCTATATGTACAGCCGCAAATTCTAGGAGCAAAGTTGTAAACGAGCACATAAATAACTTGAATTCAGCTAGCGGCTACTGGAACTGTAACTGTAACAGAAACTGGGACTGAGGCCGAGACTGAGGCAGGCTAAGGCCGCCAAAACGTCAATGGAATATCAATTTTAAAAGGGGCAAATCCCCAGGCAGCCGGGGATGCGGATACAGATAATAGACACAGATACGGATACAGATACACGTTGTAAGGGATACGGAGCACGAGCTGCGAATGCAGGCAGCCTGTGTGTATGGACAGTGGCTCATTCGAGAGGCGGCGGCGCCTTGAATAAATAAGAATCCAGCCGATGCATATGTGGCCCTGGCCATCGGCCTCGCATGTATTCAGGTCTATGACAATAACTTGACGCTAAGCCCAAGTCAAAACTGAAATTGAAATGCAAGCCGGTGGATCCGAGCGACATGTAGACTCCCCACATAACCAAGGACGGGGAATATTGGAATTGTGTCGAAAGGGGGAATGGGTTCCGGGTTCCGGGTTACGGGTTCCGGGTTACGGATTCCGGAGTCTGGGCTCTGTGGGGAGATTGATGCATTGGGGATTTGTAGAGCAACGACTATGATAAAGGCCGATGGGGCTGTCACAGCTACTCTGTATAAGACTCAGACTCAGACTCCATCTCCTCTGGCTTCACTCTCCCTATTTACTGGCATCTAATCGGTCAATGTTTTCAGTGTGTTCATTACAGGTATTGAGTAAATACTTATAGGTGCTTATATCTTAAGGATTCATTTAAAAGAGCAAGCTCTATTCAATGTATTAAAGACCTCGATCTGCAAGACTTTATTTCATATTTGCGCATCCTTTTAGTTTATTTTTTTGTGGCCACGTCCCAGTGTCCTGCCAGTGGATATCCCTGTCAGCTTCCAATTTGAATGTAGCTGCCAGCACTGCCATTGTTATTTGCCTCTCATCTAATTCAATTATAGCCACGAATATTGGATCATAACTGCCCCGGCACAACCTCTTGCCTGCCGGCCCCGTTTTGGGCCCGACTTTCCCCGGAAAAGTTCCCCAGCCGGCAAGCGGAATCAAAGACTGCGGGAACAACAAATCTTTGGGCGGAAAAGAAAGAGCGACACGTAGACAACAACTAAAAAGGAGCCTGGCCAACGAAAATAACCCACAAAAAAGCACAAAACGCAAAAAATGAAAGAAAGCCGGGAGACCAAGATGAAGCAGGAAAAATGCCGATAAACGGAAATACAAAACAAGAAACGTGCACAAATCTAATTTCCAAACAACACGCGCAGAGCCAAATACAAAAAATATATAATACGACCGGGCGAGGGGCGGTGGAAAACTGCGGGGAAAACTGAAATCTAGAAGACCAGAAAGAAATACAACAGCAAAAACAATAACGAGAAGGGAAAGGCCGAGCTAAGATTCAAATACCCTAGATATAGGACTTCCAATAGCATATAGATTTGAAATGAACAAATACCTAACCAGTTTTTAATTATAAATTAGCTAACAGATTAAATGAGAACAGAAGTTATTACTTCATAAACAACTTTATATACATTCGAGATTGTCCTTGCTTTTTTAAATAATAAATATAAATTCCAAATAGATACAAATGAATAAGAAATTGTGGTTTTTGGATATATTGATTCAATAATTCAAGTCGATTATTTTTATTAAATCCTTAATACTCTAAAGTAATATATAACTATTTATCCCTGTACTCCGTATTTTCCCCCTTCGTTGAGTAGTTTTTGTATACTTTGAAGTTCAGTTATTAAGCTTTATAAATAAATAAACCAAAGTCGAAGGGGTCTGAACCTCGTTTGTTGTTCTAAATAATATTTCCAGGGTACGAGACAACAACAGGGCCCGTTGACGACGATGTTGAAATTGAAATGAAGACAGAACTGTGGTGCCAACGGAAGGAGCGAAGTGTGGAGCAAAGTGAAACTTTTCAATATCCGCATCCGCTCATGAATAATAATTTATAATGGCCGTGCCTGCGCGTCATAAAAAAGAGCGAGGAGCGGCAGTGCCTTAGACTCGGAGTTCCACTGCCACAGCCGCAGCCACAGCCACTTCGACTTTGGGGACAACTTCTTGGCCTCTCGGGGCTGCCCAGGCGATTGATGTGGCTCAGCTGGGGGCACAAGTGTCTAAGCCACCTGGCAGCCACGCCCCTCACCGCCATCGGGCATAAAGCCTCAGACTGCTGCCCCATTCTACAGTGGCATCTACATATATTCCAAGGATTCTGGTGAGTTGATTTTACCTATAGTTACACATATTAAATAAATCAGTACTACATCTGTTAACTATGTAAACAATTCAATCATGTTTCTGGAGAAACTCATGTAATTAACTCTTAATTTATACCCTATAAAATATATATTTAAACTATATATTATATATATTTATTTAAACCTATTTTCAATTAAAAGGAATCTAGAATCACTGTACTTTGGCGCTGAACCAAAATGTAACTTTGGTTCAATGGCGAGTAGAGCAACACGTATGGGGTTGGTTTCCCGGGCGGGGTGTTGCTCCGTTGATGAGTCTGTCACCTGCCACACCTTTATCCCGCAAAAAAAAATAACGCCTTCAGCAGCTGCTGGAAGCGGAAAAAGTTTGTTCATATTGCGGTTTTTTCTTTTTGCGTTTAGCTTATGAATATGCCGGCAACTTTTAGCAGAAACTGTAATTAGTGATTGTGCTTGTTTTAAGTTAATGAAAAAGACCTCTGCACAGTGGCAAACGAGGCAAACACTTACTTAAATTTTATTACATTAATTGATGTTAACATAAGAATAATTTTGTCTTCATTTATGAAGGGTGAAATAAGAGCAGTGGATACAGGAAATAACTGGAAAGTCTTACAACATAAAGCCTACAATTTCACAGCCTAATCTTTGGATTAAGAGCTCTCTAATAAGCAGTTAATTATTTTATGTTTTAAATAATATTCTTTAATTATTTTTGAATGCATAAAATTATCCATTGGATATTGGTATTATCTTACTGTGTGTGTGGCATATATCGTTGTCGCATGCAAGTGAAATGTGAAATGAATCCTTGCCAATTATATATATGGTGTGTGCACACACACACGCCTCGCATATAAGTGTAAATATCTGATTTCATGGACTGCTGTCGCCTTTATTACCTGGCGGCTGTCGATTCCTGAAGATTTTCACGTAGCCATGATAATGATAAAACTTTGACTGGCTTTTTTACAAAATCACAGCCACACTCCCCCCGCGCGTACCATTTCGCCGCACATCAAATTCTTATTAGCGCTCAATTTCAATTGATTCGGCGGGGAGAAAGAGAAAAAACTTTTCCAATCAGCCCAAACAATCCTTCTCGAAGGATGATGGGGACTCCCTCTCTCGGAGAAAGTTGGGCGCGTTTCTTGAAAACGTTCGCTCGCTCGCTAAAAACCCAATTAAACGCGTCATTAAATTATTTCGCAATTTGCATATATTTCGTATTTCGACTCAATAAAATTTCACACCTGAGTGCCCAACCCCACGCGTGCACCTGCAACCCCAGCGTCTTGAAATCACCCCGCCCCTGCCCTGCCAACCCCCCCTATATATCCCCTCGGCTTCATTAACCCACGGAAAGTTTGCTCTTACCCGTATTTTTTGCCGTTTCTTGTTATTTTCCTTTTGCCTGGCATTTCACTTTATTTTATTTCTCTGTGTGTGTTTTTCTTATATTATTTTTATTTTTATTTTTATTTTCATTTTCATTTTGCATACTTCAATTTGTTGTTGATTTTGTTCTTAAGCTTGTTTTGCTGCTGGCACAGCGCGGGTGTGTGCGCGCTTATTTTTCTCCATAAATATGTATTGTTATCGCATTACCTTAAATAGTTGCGTTTAAGGCACAACGGCGACGAGTTTTCCTTGGCAACGCAATTGGCCAGGATCGAGGGAAACAATAAGCAAACAAAGAAGGAAACAATAATCAACTTTTGCCGCGGGAACTATACAAATTAAAAACGAAGCGGATTTGTAAAGAAAGTTTTACATTTTCATAAATATTTTCTTGTTCATATTTCTGAGAAATTTAGCTGAAGTTCCATATGTTCTATGGATGCCTTTGGAGTTACTATTAGGAAGGGTTTGCCTTTACTGTGTTTTATTTTATATAATTTTCAAGGATCCGGAACTTGTCTTATTTTTTTGTTAATTTCTTCTTACAGTTTGAAGCATTTGTCAGACAAAAAAGACTCGGCATATGTATGCCTTTTAGAGCTTAGGCCGCCTCAGGTTACTACTCTGATTTATGAGGATATTCAGAAAAAACAACGAACGTCCTGCTCCCAAGGCCAGTCGAATCGAATTCCTTTCCGGAGGCTGGAATGGAGCCAATGTTTTCTCTGGGGAGCTCCCTAAATGACCCAGAAATGTATGCAATACGCATTTAATTCATTTTTTCACCCTTTTTTTAATTTCTTCAAATATCTCAACCCAACGGGAGTCCCCTCCTGTCCAGCAATGCACGCACAGCCGCGCACATAAAATAAATAAATACGGAAAGAAGCAAAAAATACGGGAAAAGCGTCTACATGAGTCGCATATTTAATTCCCCCGAACCCTGCTCCTGCTGCTCCTGTCACGAAAGGATTTTTCATAGCCTCCTGGCTTTGGGTGCCTTCCCCTTTTTTCAGTCTCTGTATTTTCTGTGTTTTGATGCTGCTCTTCATCTGTCTTGTTTTGTTTCAGTGTTCTTTGTGGTATACTTAGAGCCAATTTTTTGACATATATATAACAAATATTTTAATATAATTTATGTATGTTATTACTATAAATATGCCAGTAAAAAGTTTAGTTTAATAAACAGCAATACATTTGCAGAACAGGGTACTCCCTTGTTCGCTTCGCTCTGCTACTTCTTTTTGTTAAACTTCGTTATTTTTTTATTTCCTTTATTATTAATCACATGTTTACACACCAGACTCGCAGCCTGCAGGGGAAATTCTTAAAATTTTGGGAACCAGCAGCCAGCGCAGGCCAAAGCTTTATTTTTTAATGAAGTGCGATCGTAAATCACATTAATTGCTCGCTAGATGACCCATCACTGTTCAATATGGCGGCCTAAAAACCAAAATGGCCGCCGTTAAAATGGCCGCGGGATCGGGAGGAGGAGTGACAGAGACCGACGACTGCCAATCGAATGGGCATCAAGGCTTAATTAAAAATATGGTGGAGCCTAGTAAAAAATACAACTTGTTAAAATGTATTTTAAAATTGACAGAAAAAAAGAAGACCTAAGCCGTGGAGGGGTTCCAGCTTCACTCTCTCCCAAATGTATTTCTGAGGTCAACCGCAAAAACACTCGCCTGGGGGGCCGAATCCGATCCCCTTTTTAGCGCCACCTCTGCCACTGATAAAGTTCAAAAGTGAATGCTTTTTAGCTGCACAAATTGCAAAACAAACAAAATTCGACCGGGGGCAAAAAAGCATAACAACGGGGAAATCTAAAACAAGTCACACACACACATCAAGTCAAGGCAAGCCAAACAAAACTGTCCCTGGAAAAACAAAAAAAAACACCGTAAGAAAAAAGCCATACTAAACGCTTTGGTCCACCCAAAAATGGTCCACCCACCAACAGGCGAAGAAAATCTCTGAACTATAGTGCAACAAAAAATTAGAGGAGACGAGGCTTGGGCCCCGATTGTCACATACCCAGCATTAAGATGTCCGCAGTAAATAGCCAAGTACTCCGAGTATAAGGTGTTGGAAAAATAGGTAAATAAACAAGGTAAACAAAGCCGTACTTCGCACCTAGTGACATTTCCAATAGCCAGCCGTAGTATTTTTCATATTACTCCATACGGAAACTATATATTTGATGATCCCATTAATTTAATACCACATTCCCATTGTTATTTCATTTGTTGTGAGTATATAGCTCCCTAGCTCCGTATACCCGGCGAGTACCAGGCGGAAAGGGTGGAAACAACGGCGGCACTCGCATGTAAGTGCACGGAATATAACTGCTTTTAGTTTCCGCTTCCGTTTTAATGCACCGCGTATCGTGGTCGCACTGGTCGCTGTGGTCAAGGGGGCGGCGCTCCCGGTCGGGGTGTTAGGGATTGGGGGCTGGGTTAAGGGGGGGTAAAAAAAAAGTGGACGGGGGATAGTCTAGCGGCAATTGAAGAAGCAATCCTAAGTGCGGCTTGTTGAATGCTCTCAGTGCCAAAAGGTTCGCCAAAGTGCAGCAAGGCAAAGATCGAAAAAGGGGAAAGTAAATGAAAAATTGAAGGATTCTAAAAGGAAAGGAATTATAAGAAAAATGGGATCATCTGTGAGCAAGGGACCAGGGAATATTTAGACAGCTAAAGCAAAAATTTAATCAAAAGAAATATATAAAATTATACAATGCTTCGGAAGCAAATTGAATTCTTCCTAAATATAAATGCTGTGGGAAGAAAGTAAGAAAAAAATCCTGATTCTATTGAAAGAGTATTTCAAAGGCGTGGCTTTGGCGTCCTGTCAGAGGCAGAGTGGGAAGCGGGACATATGTTGAGACCAGACCAAGTTGGTTACATTCCTCGAATTGGTCTGGTTTCGGTTTGTTAGTGGGCTGGATAGCTGGATGGCTGGATGGGAGTTCGAATTGGTGGACTCTCGGACAGGGGTCTGGGAATTGTAAGCTGTTTTTGTCCAGCCATCGGCGGGCTCTTTTATGTGCGATATTTTGTAATTTTATTTGTTTGGCTCCGAGCTTTTTGCGGGGCCCGCTTCGGGTGGGATATTTGTCGCGACCTTAGTTTTAATTGACACATAAATGGAGGGCGCTCACCGGGCGGATGCTTGAAGCGGAAGTTCTGTTTTGCCCGCCATTTTTCCGCTCGATTTTAGCGTCATTGCGGCGTGACATGAGCAACTTCCGCTTTGCACTTTGCATTTCCGGCATTTCCAGCGGACAAAGCAGCCGTCATTTGTCAGGAGCAGCTCAGGCGGACATCTCGCATCGCCATTGCCATCGAACATCATCAGTTCCACGTCATCCACAGCCCCGCAGACTCCATCAATCTGTCGGGCGGGGGCAAGTAAATTGAAACTTCATTGAAGGCCGGAGATGCAGGAGGAAATAAAAAAAACAGGTAAGCTACCTGCAAGCACGAGCAGGTGACAAAGGGGCGTATTAATTACTGGCAATCGAAGTGTTCGCTCATCTCGACATAAAACTTATGATAAGCATTTTTGGCACATACTTCCTTGTACTTTAAATTGCTTAATAAATATTAATCGGAGTGTTTTCAATGCTAATTATACAACAATTCAACCCCTTTGAATTTAAGCAGTAAATATTGGATTAATTGGATAATTGCCCAAGAAATAACTTCAAGATTCTTAAGTGGCGAAGTATAATAAATATAGCGCTGCAACGACTGCTCGGTTAGGGATCTTATAATTTGTAATTGGTTTACTAGGAATTCCCAACTCCAAAGACCCTCAAATCCTTGGCACTTTTCGAATAGTTTACTCTTCTGACTGCGGAGGTCATTGTCGCCGGCTGGCTTTTAAGGGTATTTTGCTTTATTTTGCCGCTTTTGGGGCCGAACTCCTCATTTATTCATGTGCAATTCTCGGACACCGCCCGAGAGTGTGTGTGTGCTCGCTTTCCACGTGTTTTAATTAGTTTTCCAGAGTTCATCAGCTTACCTTTCGACTCCTCCCTTGGGCAATTCCACCTGGAATTTCCACAAAAAAAAGAAGAACAACAAAAAGGAACTCCAGCCCATACCGGCAGCATTTTGTGAGTGATGGCCGAGACTCTTTCTTCGTCTCCGAGTTCATTGCCGAATAATGAACATAACAAATCAACGGCTCGTCATTAGGCCCAGGAATGGCTGAGAATGGCTGGGAATGGCATTCCATGCTGGGGGTCTATGCATAATTTTTCAGCTCACTGAAGCAAAAACAAAGTGTTGACGGCTACCAAGCTCACTCCTTCACACGCTCACTCCCTCCGCCAGGTGCGACTACAAAAGTAATTACAGCCCCGACCAGCTGTTGCCCAGATTAATTGCCTCCAGCCTTAGGAAATGGCTGTAACTATTGTGGAATGCACTGCCACTCAAAATGAACAAAAAATAACATTTGTAAAAATTAGGGCTGGAAATTAATACTTTTAAAAATATATACATGTTCTTTAATTGTATAATGAGCTTCTTTAGCGGGCAAAAGGGATAATACTAGCGAATAAAAAATGGATTTGCTTGGAAATCATTATTTAAAGAGATCAAAGAAGAGGAATCGGACAATATGGACAATGGCTTTCATTTCATTTTTGGCCAAAATATGCTGTTAAGAAGTTACGTATTTTTGGTTCATAAAATCGGTTTTTTATGTAATAATTTATAGGACAAATCATCGTTAAAAATATTCATAGTTAAGCCAAAACTGCCTTAAGTTCAGTTCGAAGAGCAATGATGCGTCAGTTTATAGGTAATCTACCAATTCAGTTTAAAAATAATCTAAGCTGGCGGCTGCTGCAGTCGCCTACAGTATTTTGTAGAATTTTGTAGCATACTTTCGGGTATAAACGACTCTAACAGTGACTTTGGAATATTTTGTATTTTTTTTTAGGTCGCAAAGAGCATTCTGTGTATGTTATAAATGCTGCTGACGGCAGCTGCAGTCGCCTGCTGCAGTCCTTAAAAATAACCATAACTAACCATAAGATATGCTGTTAAGAAGATACGTATTTTTGGGTCTATAAATCGGTTTTTTATGTCCTAGTTTGTGGGACAAATCAATGTGAAAAATATTCATAACTCAGCCAAAACAGCCTTAAATTCAATTCGGAAAGCAGTTCTATGTTAGTTCTTATTTCGTTTATTAATCTGCATTTCAAATTTAGCAATTATTAAAAATTAATTTTTTTCCAATTTTTGACAATTTTAATGATGTAACCCCTTATCATTTTTTCAAAAATCGACCAACATTTTTTTTCTTTGTTTTTCCCATATTTAATTTGTAAATAATTAAGAATTTAACGGCGAATCGGACACTATACGGCATTTGGCTGTCATTCCATTTTTGGCCAAAATATGCTGTTCGGAAGATACGTATTTTTGGGTCTTAAAATCGGTTTTTGTATGTCCTAATTTTTGGGACAAATCAATGTGAAAAATATTCATAACTCAGCCAAAACAGCCCCAATTTAAAATCGGAAAGCGGTTTTATCTTAGTTGTTATGTAGTTAATTAATCTGCATATCGACTCACTTGATTTCTGGCCAAACTCTGCTATTATGAAGACTTAATCAAAATTTTTTGTAAAATCAAAAATAAAAATATTCATAACTAAGCCAAAACAGTCTTAAATTATCAATCGGAAAGCGGTTCTATATTAGTTTTTATATACTTAATTAATCTGCATATCGACTTACTTGATTTCTAGCCAAACTCTGCTATTAAGAAGATTTAATCAAAATTTTTGGTAAAATCAGAAATCAAAATATTCATAACTCAGTCAAAACAGCCTTAATTTCCAATCCTAATTTTTTTGACATATCAAAATAAAAAATAACCATAACTTGGCCAAAACAGCCTTAATTTCAAATCGGAAAGCTTTTCCATGTCAGGTTTTATTTGGTTAATTCATCTGCATATTTAGTTTGAAAATTAAGAACAATAAATTTTTAGCCAATTTTTGACAATTTTAATGATGTA
>VNKC01000567.1:0-37045 GCA_008042775.1 Drosophila pectinifera
AAAACAATTGATGGAAATATATGATGCAAAAGTTTTTCGTAAGAATATTTGTTGTTTTTGTAGTTTGTTTGTTTTTTTCCAAAAATTAATCATGTAGTAATAATAATAATAATAATAATAAAATAAACACAGACATTTGTAGGACACTTAAACATAATGGATCGAGACCCGAAGTGCTTTCAAAATGTTACTCTGCTTTGTTGTGTGTATAAATTACAAGTAATGATTTTTCGGGTTGTTTTGGTTTCAGTTTGGGGGAATAGCATACAGCGTACACATATCGGATTGAGGACTCTCCGGTTCTTAAGTTTCCAGGTTCACGGTTCTAGTTCCCAGACTCCAGCTTACGTCTCCTTCTCCTTCTTCTGCTTGAATTTGTTTTTAAGCAGGCCGGGCAGCAAGGAGGCGCAGGCGCAAATCATCAATATCCCCATTGAGGTCCAGGAGAAAGCCTCACTCGAGCTGGTCATCTTCTGGAGGGTCTTCCCCGCCTGAATGGCAATGACCGACGGCGGTGCCACACCGCAAAAGGTTCCCAGGGCGAAAATGTGCAGCGGCACTCCAATCACTGGCGACGCCAGGTTGATGAACCAATTCGGCAGGATCGGTGTCATTCGCAGAAATAGCATGTAGTTAAACAGACTGTCCCGGTACTCCGCCACGTGCTTGGACCACTCGCTGGTCTTCTTCGGCCAGAAGTGCCGGATCAGGCGACGGCCCACCAGATTGGAAAGTGTGTAGCATAGGGTGGCGCCCAGCGCCGAGCAGAAACAGATCAGGAACAGGGCTATCGGGAATTTGTACAGGAATCCAAGCAGAATCGACAGGAACAGCGATCCGGGAATGGCGAATGTTTGCAGGCTATAAATAGATATCAATTGGGTCAAGGCAACCAGTCGCAGGCGGTTTAATCTGAATAATAGCTGAAAACTTATGTACAGTGGGTGCTGGCTAAAAGCCAACTCTTAGTTTCCCAATTTAAAAATAAATAACTAAAAAACAATCGACCTTCGCTATTGAAATTGAAATAAAAAATGTTCTCTATAACAATGCTGTTATCTTAAGTTATTTAGGTTTTAGGTTCCTGACAAGCTAGATAATCGAACTTGAATCTAAAGAGACTCACCGTAACGCAAACTCCTCTACATTATTTTCTATAAAGGAATGGATTTCTCCCCTTCCGAATGATCACTGTGCTTGGGACTATCGTAAGATTTGACGGTCAGTTGGACGCGTGCTCGATGGGCTGTGTGCAGCTATTAATAGACCAGAAGACCTGACAATGGCACCCCCATCGCTTGTTGGTTCGGCATCGCCACGAGAATCTGAGAGAGTCCCCCGTAAAATCGCACATCATCTGGCATCGGACCACGTATTGTGCAGATGCCCGATAACGGCAACGAACACCCTCTTTCTCTACGTCCCTCTTGCGGAACACAGACACACAAAGCCACAGGCGATCACAGCTGCTTTGAATAATTGCGAGGCAATAAAAAATAAACAAAAATTACTTATTTGCTTTGGTTTTTGCTGTTGCCTTGGCTGGGGTCTGAAAACGCAATTGAATTTGTGGAAAAAAAGAGCACAAAACAAACTACAGACGACAACAAAAACGCACATACATAGTCCAGCTCAGCTGATTTCTTTGGCGAAAACAGCAACAAACACAAAGAATGCGTCACACGAGAGTTCCAAAGTCGATTTAAGAGGGAACGAGATGGATGGCGCATGCTACGGTCACTATGACAATGTATTAGGGTGGACCAATACTTCTCTGCAATGAAATTTAGTTATTCAGCAGTCTACATAATTCGAAAAAGTTAATTTTTAGCATGAATCAATTGCAGGCAAATTAATTGTGTCACCCGTGCGTATACGTAATATAAAAAAACAGGTCAGGTCCACCCCAGCAGTGCAGGTAGAGCACGGAGAGCAGCGATAGTGAGTGCGTGTGGGAAGAGAGGTATTAAGAGTGGGAGCGGGAGCCGGTGAGCAAGTGCAGGTGACACCTACATATCAGCTGTGCTGTGCGCACGTTCTGCGGGTGCCCCCCGCTTCCTGGTGCCATCTCGTTCGCACCCGCACGCGGTGTACGGAACTGCCCACGTAATTAATATGCACACTACATAAATGCCAGGTGATCGGTGATCGTGCATTAATTAATTCAAATACAAATGTACGACCGGCCGTTTTTAGTTTGTGCTGTCTGTCCGTACGTCTGTCTGCCTTTTTCGATAATCGGGTCAAGGTTAGCATCGAACAATAGAGTTCTTATCTAATCGGTGGCCGATTCTAGACTTTCGATTTTCGGTAGCCAATAGCTAAGATGTTTGCATTGGAAAAGGATACAATACGTAGGCGACCACGACGCCGAACATCACTTCAAAGTAGTACATGTCCTTGTAGCGATCGAGGACCTTGGCCAGCATCTTGGCGTCTTGGATATCACGCGGTATTTTCAAATGTTGTTTTTCCGACCTGCGGAGAGAAAAAGAAGAGCAACAAGTCGGGGTGTAAACACTTTTGGTGTGATAATATGGGTGGCAAGTGGCGTGACTCGGCTTATGTGTGTGTGTGTGAACCCTCTCGCTAACAGTGTTGAAAATACCGCCGTTTTACAGCTACATTTGGATCTAATATAAATATAAATTGTCTTTTAAAAATCTCTAACTTTCTTTAAAATAAATCTACAATTTACAGCTATTGTATTAATTTAAATATATGAAAATAAAGTTTCAGTATTTAAAATTAACGGTACCATTAAAAACTGTAATTTATAAGACATAAGATAACGATACCATACTTCTCCTCAATGAAAATATAATCTATTTATAGCTAAATTCGTGTGATAGGAATATGTAAGCTTCTGCTATTTTTACTCTCATAAAGCCCATGGAATATGGGCATGCACACTTAGAGATAGTACAAAGATAACCGATTTTATAATGCCATAAAAGATATTGATGTAATCATTGTAATCATTCGGTAACTATTGCAGTTGCCTTATAATTTTATATGCGCATATCTACAAAGCAATAAACAAAACAGTCTCAAAAGCAAAGAATCGGTTAGCCAGATAAGAAAAATTTCACAACTCATCAATTAACGACAAACAAAAATATAAGTACGAGGGCTTCACCGTTCATAATTCTAAACAAATGTGAAATCACAAGTTGCTACCGACAAGAAAAAAGAGATTACACGATGAGTTTGCAAATTCCATGCAAATTAATATTCCAACGAAATGGGGGAATTGATATTTATATAAAACACGTTTGAATTTTCAAGATTATGTGATTACGAATTATTAGGCACGTTTGCTGATTAGTAGTTTTTGTTATGAACAATCAATATAAGTACTGCATTTGTTTCGAACTTTTTCCCATAGCTTCCAAGGTTAAGCAGTTGCTTAGTAAAGGGCAAAGTTTTTCAATAAATCTAAAGGATCTATGAAGACTTTACAAATGTATTATTGGATTTATTATTATCCATTCATTGTGTGATGTGATATAGCTACTTTTAGCGGATCATTCTACGCCATCTCTGATCGCAAATCAAGCGAGACCTGCGCACACACACACACTGGCACACCCGCTCGACTTATTTTTTTACACCTCACAGGTGCACCAATGCGCTGGGGACACATCATACTTGGAGTCAGGGCTCTAATTGAGCCAACTTACGCGTTCAGCTCGGGGAATATGGCGTACACATAGCACATGGTTGCCAGGCTAGCCACAAAGATAGCCGCCACGATGACCAGGGACTTCTTGGTGGCCTTCTTCTCGTCCGGCGACATTGCATGCTTTTGTGGCGTGGCCTGTTGCTGCTGCTGTTGGGGCTGTTCTTGCTCCTGCTGCTGATGCTGCTGCTGCTGCCCCTGCGATTGGTCCTTCGGTGACTTGTGCCTGCCGTTCCGCAAATTCAGAGCACTGCCCCCGTTTAGCTTTGGCATCTTATCGGAGTTGTCTGGAACAACATTAAAAGAGGTGGTTATTTCACAGATTAGACACTACTTAAAAGTTAAACACCGTTGTTCCTTTTCGTCTACCCCTTCCTCTTGCCCAGCTGATAAGCCAGAGCTAAAGAGGAAGCAAAAACCAAACTCACCCACACTATTGCAGCAAGACATTGCGGTAAAAAAAACAGCTCACGAAGCAGGAAAAACAAAAACAGCTCGGCTTTAATTTTACAAGCACAATTTTTGACTCATTTAGCGTCTAAGCAATTTATCAATTGTTGTTATTCGCCTGTGTGTTTGTAAGTCTGCGCCCGCGTGTGTGTATTTGCGCGCCAGCAATAATTGTTGTTGTTCTCCTCTCTATCCGCGTGCGTCAGTGTGTGTGTATGTATTCACAATGAATTCAATCAATATTGTATAAAAAAAAAATAAATTGCCAAGCTAAATGTTTAGACAATACAGTCGTGTTTTGCTGGGCTCTCCGTTTTTTTTCTTAGAACTAGGAATTTTGAGAAATTGTTCGAGACGCGCTCTCTCGCTGAAAAATAATAAATTTAACTATTTAATTTCGAGGACAGTGTGACCGCGGCTAGTTCCCTGCGAAATACCACACACTGAAAAATCCTTCAATAAAGTTGAAAGTGGTTAATTAGCAGTATCTGAGACCGTGGGGTGAAACTTCGCTAGAAGTATCGTTCAGTTTCTGATCTTAGATTTTAATGTATGTATATTATACATAATTCCTTACTTTGATTTAATAGTAATTGAATTTAAAAATCTCCGATAATGCTAAAGAAAGTGCATATACATTTCTTATATTTACAAAAACAATTTGTATAATGGTCCCTTCACTTATCGATAACTTATCGACTAGTTTATATTTGAAAAAGAGACACAAATAAATTTCTCAAACGTTTTGTTTTTGGGGTAAAAAAAATAAAAATTAATGGGAACTCCGCATAGTCTTAATGTCTAGGCATCCGCTGCCGTCTTATTCTTCAGTTGACGGTACAGTGAAATCATCTTGTTGCGCTCGCTTTCCAGCATGGAACGTGTGGCCGCTGGGAGATCCCTTCGCTTGCCCTTCATCTGTGCCTTAGTAGGCGCCTTGAACGCCACTTTAGATTTGGCCGCCACCTTTTGCCCACTACTTTCTTGCTGCGCCTGATCCGCCCCTGCTGTAACGGGATTCAGCATGGATTTCAGGAGGAGATTGGATTTGCGCCCCGGACGTGGCACGGTCTCGTTCTTGGGCGCCTTCCTGGGTAGCGTTTTTATCGATGGCGGCGCATGTACGATCTCACCGAAGGCGACAACATCTCGCTTGTATTCCGTGGGCGGGGCGTTTTGCTTGTTCTCGGAGTCCACCTCGTCCTTAGCCTCCTTGTAGGCTCTCTTTATTAGTTCTCTGCTGGTCTTAGCATCCATTGTGGTCTTCGGGGGGGCATTGACCTTTCTTCGACTATTTTTACCAGTCATTCGGCGCTCCTTTTGTTTCTGCTTGAGCAGCTCGTCAATCTCGTTTTTGGGCCTCTTTTGGACCGTAATCTCTCCAGTTTTTGGGTTCCTAATGACATTTACGCCATACTTGGCCTCGTACTGAGCCTCGCGCACGGAGGCACTGGTGATGCGATTGACACGACGAAGGTAATCCTCGTCCGTTTCGCTGGCAAACTGTTTAATATTTTTGATTTCTTTGGCAGAGGTGGAGGCGCCGCCGCTGCTTTTGCCTCCTAGCGACTGTTTGGGAATATCCTCCTTTCCTATGTTGCCCAGTTTCAACTTTTTTCCGCTTTTAGTGGCATCGGCTAGTTGCTTGAACTGCCGGAACTTGAAGGACACCTGCTGCTCGTCCTTCTTCACGGGCGGATGGTTCGTTACTTTGGAAAGTCTGCAATGGAAATATGTTGGTGCGTTTTTAATGGCTGTTTCTAAATGATAATGGTGTGTTTGGGTACTTTTTCTCCTTCTGCTCCAGTTGCTTGAGTGGATCGCGAATGCCGTGGTGCTTTCGCACTGGGATTTTACGTTTTCTAGCCATTATTTCTGCGTTGCTCGTTCTGAACTCGTGGTTTTATTTACAAATATTACGATGACAGTAGGGGGTGTTATCGATTGGACTATCGATAGTATTCTCGGCAGTAGTATGCTGATTCCAAAACTTATCGAAAATGGCCACACTTATTACTGAAAAATAGGTAATTTGAAAAAGAACAAAACTTGTTATATATAAGACATTTTTACTGTAAGCTTTTTTAGTCAAACTATATTAGGCTCAATTTATTTCAGAGTTGGTTCTGTAAGATACATATGTAAGTAAGATATGTAAGTAACCACATGATTACAGCGAAGAAAATATAAATGAATTATAAATGAAAAATAAATGGAAATAATAACTAAATAATGGATGAGATTATTTCAACACTCAAGTGGCAAGAATTAAATAATATATATATAATATAGAATAATGTTAATATTTTTGTTTCTTTATAAATTATGAAATTCTTCCTTGGTAATGTGGAAAGTTATTAGCATATTAAGTGGAACCTTCAATTGGCGTTGCTGAAAATTAGGCTATGAAAAAGAATTGAGTGTATCTGTTCAATTTTAGGACTTTTCGCCTCTTATAGATTGTAGAATTGGCCCTCGTTTGTATTATTATTAGCGGTGTTGCTTGCGTTCAACCAGAAGTCATCGGTGAACTCGCAATTCTGTGTGGAGAAGTTAAGCATAAATTCAGCCCGGTCGCTGGATGGCGGCGATACCACTGGTTCTGGTTGTTTAATCTGCTGTGTGGGAGGTATGGGCTGTGCCATTGGGATTTCATTCTCATCCTCATCCTCGTCCTCCGTATTCTGATACAACGATCCCTCGTCTTCGTCCACATTCATGGCATCGCTGCTGTACATTTGGCTGGGTGTCAACTTGAATCTGCTGAACCTCGAAGTGCTGGGAATGTCGTCATCTGGGATTTGGGTCTTTGACGTGGCTGCTGCTGGTGGTGGTATGATCAGAACGTTGAGCACTTCCGGTTTCTTTTTATTGTCAGACTTCTTGCCAAGCCCAATCATATTATTTGTCATTTGCGCCTCTTTTGCATTGCCTTCCACATCCAATTTTTCTAGGTGACATCCTTCCTCCTCTTCTTCCCAGGAGGCGTATGATTCCTCCTCCTCCTCAGATTCTTTTGGTAGCTTCTCCGCTTGCCCTGATCCCATTTTTCCTGATTCTACCATACCCGATTCTTCGCCTCCGAATGACTCCACCATATTAGTGTCATCGTCTTCTGCAGACTCTAACTTAAATTCTTCGATTTCTTCTGTCTTATATCCGTATTCTTCTTCCTCTCCGATTTCCTCATATTCCTCCTCACCGAATGTCGCATCTTCGTATTCATCCTCCTCTTCCTCATCGTCGTTCGATTTCTTTGCTCCATTCTTCTTTGCTTTCTTTCCAGGCGCACAATACGCTGGTTCTACAGACCCATCATCCGACATTGAAGAAATTCGTTGCACAATTCGAACACTTTCCATATCGGGCGAAGCAGCAAAGCGCACTTGCTTGGCGGGCGATGGTGCGCCGCTGCGACGATGCAAAATAGACTGCAAGGCCACCTCTTCCTTCTCTTCCTCCGGCTCGCTCTCATCCTGTTCATCCTTTTTGTCCTCTTCGTGTGATTTGATGTGCATAAAGTGGCTGAGGAAGTCCAAGGCAGACTGAAGGATTTGGCCTTTGGGTGACCCTTTTGATGACATGGAAGGACGTTTTCTTCGCATCAAATCATCGGCATCAAGGAGTGATTGGCTGGCAACCGGAGCGAATGACTATTGCACATAAAAGAGGATATGAATTAGATAACTAATTAGCATGGAAAAGTGGGAACATCACCCAACCTTTTTCTCCAAACGCTCAATTAACTTGCGTGTTTCCAATATGTTAATTATCTTCTTATTCCGATAATCCGAGGCCTTTTTCATATTATTCTCCCTTTGGCGGTCCACGTTTTCCATCTCTCTTTCCAGCACAAGCAACTCTTGTTGGTTCTCTCCTAGAAGGCTCTGCAACTGTCGGAGGTGTTTAACTGGAAAAAGATGGTAGATATATCATGATCTATTTTTACTTGCAAATATGCACATATTATAAGGGAAACCACAGAATCCTACCTTCGCTGCGACTTTCAAGCATGTCTAGTTGTTTCGCCTCCTCCTGGAACGCCGTCTTCAGCGAAGTAAATTCACAGACCGTCTCGTCCTCCTTGCACCTGACCGCATAACTGAGGATATTCCCCAACTCCACCTTGTTCATCAGGTGCTCCATGTGCGCGATCTTATTGTAGCAAGCTTCCAGTGATTGGAACGCCTTCTTGGCAAAGTCCCGCTCCGATTCCGACACAGTTGCCGCCTGATCATACATACTCGCATTGAAAAGATGCTTCTTCAGCTCCGGACGTATAGCTGTGACATAAAAATAAGGACGCAAGTAGCAACATGTCGATACGATTTCTTGAGGTTTGAAAGATTTTCGCCGCTTACCTTCTAAGTCCTGGCGCACTTTCTGGTTCGCTTCGAGCGCCTTCTCAAACTGCGGCATAAGCACCTGCAGTTTTTTGTTGCTTTTGTATGATTTGTTGAGAAAACTTGTTGCAATCGGATAATTATCCATTTTCGCAGGCGTCGGTTAACAGTTCAAATAGGGCTGAGCGCGTCATCGATTGGCAAAGTCGATAGCTTGGCCCAGTGTTGGAAGGCGCGAGGTCTGCCGGTGTTGCGAAGCGCCCGTCAAAAATCAGCTGGAAGCGGTGCTTGTTAAAAAAAAAAACTGAGCAGGCCAGGAGATTTCACATAAGAGCAAATTAGCTTTTTCGTAGCGCTGCTCCTTTTTGGAAACCACAAAATGCTAACGAATTGTGCCACCAAGACGCTGGCCGCAGTGGTAAGTGGAGTGCCCTTTGAAAGTCCATTAAATGGGGCAAGGGAATGACTACTGTTTCCCGTTTGGTTATATAATTTCGCAAAGGAAAACAATAACATTAAGGACTTTTAAACGATTTTGCAGCGCGGCGGTATCCGGGCGATTGCCACCAGCGGTGTCCGGGCCAGCGACAATCTCTTCGTGCATCGTGACTCCCCGGAGGATAACCCGAACATCCCGTTTGAGTTTACCGCGGAGAACAAGAAGCGCGTGGAGGCGATCCTCAGCATCTATCCGGAGGGCCACAAGCGGGGCGCGATGATCCCATTGCTGGATCTGGCCCAGCGCCAATACGGCTGGCTGCCCATATCCGCCATGCACAAGGTGGCCGAGATCCTGGAGCTGCCCAATATGCGCGTCTACGAGGTGGCCACCTTCTACACGATGTTCATGCGCAAGCCCACGGGCAAGTACCACATCCAGGTGTGCACCACCACGCCCTGCTGGCTGCGCGGCTCAGACGAGGTCCTGGAGACGTGCAAGAAGCAGTTGGGCATCGGTGTCGGCGACACCACCAAGGACAAGAAGTTCACCATCTCGGAGGTGGAGTGCCTGGGCGCTTGCGTCAATGCGCCCATGGTGGCGGTGAACGATGATTATTATGTGAGCAAAATATACTTAAAAATGTATTCATTAGAGTTCCGGAGTTCCCAGTAGAGCAAGAAATTCTTATATCTAAATGGAATCATTCAATGATTCCTATGTAGCTAATATGATATTCTTATTCACCTGCAACAATGTATATCTTCAGCTTCCCCGATAGTACGTCTTTAAAGATTAGTGTTAGGTCCAAGTTTAAAGATAAGCCTCTCAAAACATCCTACAAGGATTGTTCTCTCATTTTTCAATTACTTTTTCATTCAAAATTGGACGATAAACATGGGAGAACATTAAACTTGCATCCTATCTCTGTCTTGCTCGCGCTCGCCGGGTACCGGGTAGATTATCGTAATATATTTATGGTTAAAACATTTTTTAGGAACTTCCTTTCCATATAGATAACATGTACCTTAATCTGACTACTTTCCTCTGCCTATTCCAGGAGGATCTGACGGCCAAAGACATGGAGGATATTTTGCGTGACCTTAAAGCCGATAAACCATCGCCACCTGGACCCCGCAACGGTCGCTTTGCTAGCGAGCCAAAGGGTGAGCCCACTTCCTTGAGCGAGGAGCCAAAGGGTCCCGGTTTCGGTCTGCAGCCCGGTCTCTAGATGATTATTTGGCCAAAGGCTGCAGCGAGGTGGAGCATCCAACAAAAACAACACCTATCACTGATTGTCGAACGAAAAAGTTAAATAAAAGTTAAGCAACTCTAAGAGGTCCTTGTTAAGCGATCGAGTGTTACAATTTTGCAGTTTTTAAGATATACTTAAATGTATGTTCGATGGTTCCTTTTAAAGTGTCTCTTAAATTCCTGTAGCCTCTAGTCTTCCGTCCCAGACTCCATTCCCTCTCCCTCGTTCTTGGCAGAGCCTTTAGCCTCTGCACAATTAAAATTATAAAATGATTAATCCATGTGTCAGAAGAAAACCAGATCCAACATTCAAGTGACATTGTTTACATTTTGTATTTAATATAATTCATCTTACTAGTGGAGATGCTTTTGCCACTCTGCTAAGTTTTATGCAAATTTTGTCTTTATTTTTTTTTTTTGCCCACACTTAAGTGTCTAAATATTGATTGGAGGAGAATTGAGAATAGTGAAAAAAAACAGGCATTATATCTGCAGCTGCTGCTACCAATGAATTCCTTTACTCAAATGAACTAATTTAAGTTTAAAATCGAAAGGGTTGTGTGTTGCTAGCTTAAGGGTACAACTTTTTTAGATCTACACCTAATTTTGCTTCTTACATTCTACGCTGGCTGAATGAAGCACAACCAGATATAATACTACGAATATATCGTGGTGCATGCCGTCAAGCCCTTGCCTGATCTTACTTAGGTGCTCTATTCTTCAGTATTCCGTATGGGTTGCTTGTGCTGGGGCTTGGATTGTGATGATGCGCGGTCTTTCTCGCTTGGATACTACAGCGAAGTGGCGCCTGATCGATCCTACATACATACATATGTGTTTCATATGTGTTTGTTCCCTCCAGCTGGAACGTAGAAATAAGAAATACACAAAAACACAACAAAAATGTTCCGAATCTAGGCAAGCGGCCTTCGCCGTCGACGTCCACTCCGAGGTGGCGTGGCAGCCGTTGGGTTGACTGCCTCGGCCGCCGCCTTCACTCACTCCTCGCCGTAGAATACCCTGCAAAAGAAATGTAAGTTATTCAATATCGCATAAACGATAGCGTTCTACCCACCTGTTTTTGGCGGCTGAGCGCTTAGATGAGCGCTCAATTCGATTATGCATGTTCGTCCTCGGATAGCACTCGTTGACGAGTCGCTTTGTCTTCTTTGGCGATTCGCGCAGCTCCTTGGTATCCACATTCTGTTGCGTAATCAGATCACGCTTGAACTTCTCAATTAGACCCTCGCAGAAGAGATTTGATTCCGGCTCCCATGTGTCGTCTTTGGCACCGAATCCTTTCCATCGGATTCTGTAAAGACCGCCTTTGTCGTCCTCGACAAAATCAATAATGCGCTCCACCACCCATTCCTTTTCGCGATCTGCTGGTGTAGCCGCCGTTTTCTTGACTCCTCCGTCACCGCCGCCGCCCGATGGTCTGCCGCGGCCTCCGCTTCCAGGTTTCTTAACGACTTTCGTCACCTTGCCTTTGGCTTTTCCGGGATCGGCTTTCGGTTGCTAATTGAAAGAAATAGGGATGCATACAGACATAAGTCTAGAACCAAAGATGAAGCTAAGGGAACTTATCAAATCGAATATACGCAAATTTTCTGAGTTATTCGACAAATAAATTCTCCAATTGTTTTATTTATTATTTAACGTACCTTGCTGCGGAACTGAGTGATCAAATCGTCGCAGTTTAATCCATCTTCGAGCTCCCATGTGTCAAAGGCTTTGTTGTATCCCTTCCAGCGGACCAGGAAATGTGACGCCCCTCGCACCATTTTGTGACCAACAATTGCCTCCACCTGGAATGTATGGGTTTATTTTGAGTCTTTGAGATATTTCGTAAAGGTACAAGCTTATTGGATACAAAAATTTATAATCCGAAGCGGTACTAAGAGTAGAGTTGAGTAAAAAGAAAATGCTAGGAAATACTATTAGTTTTAAGTACTAGGAACTGTTCTTTAGGTAATATAATTTAAATTATGATAAACTGCGGCCGTACTGCTCTATTTGGAAAAAGATTACAGATTTTGCTTTTTAAATTAAGGGAATTCTTGATAAGAATCTTGTATGATTCCAAGCAGATTTTTTCTGCTGAATGCCGAGTCGAATGCTCTGAGTACAGCATGTCAATGCAAGTCTAGACATGTAGTCATCAGTGAAATCCTCACCTCATACTCCTCCTCCTGGGCATCTGATGGTCCGGCTTCGTCGTCGCTGTTGGCCAGATCTTCATCATCCTCAGCGTCGTTTTCGGCGGGCTTGGACGCCGCCTTCTTACCATTCTTGGCCGGCGCCTTGTCGGCTGCCTTGGGTTTGGCCGGCTTACGTGCCTTCTTTGCTCCTCTGGCAGAACCATTCAGGGGCAGGTCGTCGCTGTCATTCGATCCGGATCGCTCCGAGGATGTGGTTTTGCGCTTGCTGGCCCTCTTCGTGTCCGAACCGGAGGAGGCCCGGGATGCGGTCTCACCGTTAGAGCCGGGCTCCGCTTGCTCCTCTGACAAGGCTTTATTTTTTTCCTCGCTTGCGCGGTCGGGGGCGGCTCCGTTTTTGCGACGGCCTTCGCTATCCGACTTCTTACGGCTGAGCTCCTCCACAACCTTCTTCTTGCCCAGTTTAACCATGTTCACGACTGCTTCTGCAATTGTTCTCTGACTTTTGTTCTATTGTTTACTTCTGTATGCTTAGGTTTTGTTTTTTTGCCGCGTACCTGCAACAAACGCAACTACAAATTCCGGAATTTTTTCGAGACTGTACACTAACAATATTGCATTGTGAAAATATCGATAGGACTATCGGTATCAATCTGGCAGAGCTACAGAAGCTACCTAGCAACCAGCCTATCGATAGTCGAGAACCAATCAGCTGTTGCTGGCACATTTTTCGGCACTTTTATTGTTTACTTTCCAATTTACTGAATCAAAATGCGATTGACAAACGTTTTGCTGAAGAAAGTAAAGAGCAAGTAAGTTAACATTCTGATCTGAATAAAATTTGTTGTTAATTTATGCCCATCTAACAGGCGCATCATGGTTGTACTGGAAAGTGCGGTCAGCGGGCATCAGTTTAATGCTTTCCGCGATCGTTTGGCTGAAAAATTGGAGATAATACGCTTTGATCCGTACAGTAAGTAAAATATAAATATATATTGTAGTCTAGCTAGAAATTTTCAATTTTCACCGTCTGTGAGTCTATCCCATATTTTATAAACCGTGATATCGATTTGATTTACCTATTATCTTACTGATATATCGCAGAGTTATCGAACTTTAAAGTCTTTTTAAGACATTGATACATGTTTTTTTAATTTTATGGATTATTTCGGCCAAATCAATTAAAATATTTCAATATTTTCTTTACTTTTTTTCAGTTCAGAAAGAGAGCCTCTATCGCGAACGCAAGAAAATCCGCAGCGCCTAAATATATGTATATATATACATAATATGTACTATCCCCTCTTTTTTTTTCTTCTCCCAAATACTTATAGTTAGTGCAAATAAAGTTAAACAAGCATTTTTTAAAACGAAACAATATTATGAGTATATTACAAATTTGTGAATTTGGTTTCATGACCTGGGCGGGCGCCTGCAGAACAGCCACAAAACGCGAGGCTTTTGTGGGCCGAGTGCCCAAATGGGAAATGAATTACAAATAATAATGGAAAGGTGTTGATTTCAATAGAATAATGTGGATTAGTGGACTTCAGCATACTCATTTTGCCAGGCAAGACGTAGGAGTCCGCTTAAATACTACATTTATAACGATATCTTCTAGTTTTCTTTATATTTTCTTGGTTTTCCCTTTATTTAAATGGCTTCTCGGTCATGAGGAGACCGCGCTCCCACAGAGCCGTAGCCACATCTATCCTGCGATCCGCACTCCTCAGCGGCAGCAGAGATACTTTAATATAGGCGGGATAGGCTTTTATCAGGGTCTCAACAGCACCTGCCTCCGATGGTTCGATCTCCATGAAGTTGGCCTCGTACTTGCAGTACTCCAGAGCATTGTCCACATAGAAGTAGATCCGCAGGGAGCCTTCGTTGGCCACCAGTCGCAGGATGTTGGCGCGCAGCAGCCGGATGGACGTCTGATCAGTGAGTTCGTAGTCGCAGAGAGAATAGCCCTTGGCATCCCTCTCGCTGCGCGACCCAAAGACCGTGCGCACCTTCTCCTCCGGCAGAATGGTCGGTGGCAGGGCCTCGTGCTGGAACTTCTTGGCCACTTGGTCCACCGCCCAGTCGATCTCCGTCTCTGTGGGCACCAAATACTTCTGCACCATGTCCTGGACGTCCCTTATCAGATGGCCTCGAGTGCGACTTTGGGTGCTGCCGTGCACTAAGCCCAGATTCTGCCATGTGTGCAGCGGGAGGCCGCGCCGCATGGCCAGGCTCTGCTTCACCGCCCGCTGGAGCACGTGCGGCATTAGTTGCTCCATTAGATTGGCATATGCCTGCTGCTGATACACACTCAGCGTGATGTGCAGCGAATGCTGGTCCTTGTCGGTGATCGCCTGGTGGACGGTGCCCCTGGGAAAGTAGAGAACGTCGCCGGCTTCCAGCACCTCGTCTAGAATGGGCTCGCCCAGCTGCTCCTGGCTGAAGTTGCCCGAAGATTCACGGGCCAGCACGTCGGCCGGCTGGAGCGGCATGTACAATCGCCAGCGCTTTCGTCCCTCCACCTGCAGGACGAAGGCCTCGATGTCGTCGTAGTGCGGCGCGAATCCCTGGCTATTCGGCGGCGTCAGGTAGACATTCGCGCCAACTAAACAGTGGAAGAACTCCTGCAGCATGCTGCACACCTGACGCAGTCCAGCCAAATAGGTGGACGGATTAAGGATGCGAATGCTGCAGCCATCGCCGTAGAAGCCCCAAACCGTCGGCGGCTTGGCCCTGCCCTCCGGATTCAGTGTCTCGCGCTTGCCGTCCGTGTAGCTGGTCACATCGATGTTGGTGGTGAACTCCAGATGATGGCGAATTAGCATCTCGTCAATCATCTGGAACGAAATTAGCTCGGAAAAGAACTTGGGGTTCTTACGCTGCACCAGGCAAGCGTTCTTTTCCCAAAAGCCACTGAAGAAGTCATCCGGCTTGACTGGGTTTATGATCCACTGCAGGATGCGGCGCCCCTCCTCGATGCTGTTGGATCTGTGCACGTCCTTCGTTGATTCCTCCTTGGGCTCCTGCTTCACTTGCTTGCTGGTGCTGGGCCCGTCGTTATCAACTCGGGGGCTGACCTTTGCTTTGGGAGGCAGCGGGCACGAATTTGGCTCACCAGGCACCAGGCTCTTGCGATTCTCTGGCAGCGGGCAGGATTTGGCGACAGTGCCGGCAGGCAGGGATTTCCGGACGACCAGCGGGCAGTAGGGAGCTTCGCCAGGCTTGTGCACGGGAGCAGTTTGCTCCAGGCTGCGACGCTGGTTGCGTGGAGCTGGAGAAACGCGCTTGGCGGCCGCGGGCTTTTTGTTATTATTCGCATCACTAACGTCATTCATCATCAGGTGGCTTCGTTTGCGATCCGTTGGCCTGGCAGCCACGGATTTCGGTGCGCCTTTCTTGGACGGTGGGGGCGACGCTTCTGGCGACGATGGACTGGAGACATTCAGCGTGTACTCGGTGTAATCATTGCTGTCGGAGGAGTCGCTATTACTGCCGTCTTCCCACTGTTCCTCTGCGGATTCTCCATCGGAGTCATCCTCCCAGTTTTCATCACTCTCCCCCAATTCCTTGCACAGATATTCCTCGAGCTTTTTGCGCTGAACCTTCTGTGCTGCTGTCAGTTTGCTCTTGTCGCCGAGCAGTTCCTCTGCCAAATCATCCAAGTTCTTCAGATCGATGGATGGATTGAGATCTGTCTGCTTTTTAGCTTTACCGTTAGTTTGAGCTTTTTTAGATTTAGCTGCTGTTGTACCGTTGGTGGCGCCGGCTATTTTGCCGTTCGTTTTCACGGTTTTCGGCATAGCTCCTTGGGCGGTAAATGGCGAAACTTTCGGAGCCTTCTTGGACATTTCGTATCGCTCTCCAGTGTTAATGTTAATGCGGGTGACTGGAAATTTGGGAAGTCACGCAGCAGGATAAGAAACAAAGTAAATGAGGTGATATGTGATGTTATTTGCAGTCTGAAAATCGAAGAATTTTGAAGTTTAAAATGTCTGGCACGTGCTTACTTACTTACTAAGTGTAATCGCCGGTGGCCTATCGATTCGCAGATAGCACGCACGATAGTTTCGACATAACGCATTACATTGGCTCGATGCTTATTGTGCAAGAAAAAATGAAATTTTAAATTGACACTGCAAGTAAACTAGCAAAGATATCAATAAAATTTAAACGCAGAATTTTCAGGAAACACTTAATTTAATACAATAATAAAAACTATTTTCTTAATCTTTAAAATAAAACAGTTTCGGGCCACTGTAGATAAATCGAGAAATGCGCTTAAAATTGCCTTTGGTCAGTTTTAGCGCGAGCATCGTTATCTTTTTTAGCTCATATGTTCATAACGCGACGGTCACACTGCACACACAGCACGTGTAGAATTTGTAACGTTTTCTAACAACATTTCCAAATAGTTAGTTTAAGTGGACAATTAGTACCAAGAAACATGGTCAGTTCGGAGGTAAAGGGAACTGCAAAGGTGGCCAAAACGGGTGTTAAGCCACCGCCGGCTTTCAAACCCAAGAAATCGCCGGGCAAACCGGCTAATGGACAGAAATTCAAACCCGCAGGAGGAGGCGGTGGCAAGAGATTCGACAAGTCTGGTGGAGGAACGGGAGGATTCAAGAAGTTCGACAGATCCGGAGGAGGTTCAGGAGGATTTAAAAAGTTCGACAAATCCGGAGGACCATCAGCCGGTGCCAAAAAGTTCGGCGGCGGCAACAGTAACAATAAGTTTGCTAGAAAGCCACAGGCCACGCCGGCGGAGGGTGAGAAACAGGATTGGGCCAAGTTCAAGCAGGAGAAGAAGGATCTCAAGCTGAAGCGGAAGAGCACTAGGGACACCTACGAAATCACCAAGGAGGCTAAGCAGATCTATGAGAAGCTGCGATGGTAAGGCGTTATTTAAGCTAACGCATTAAATAAATACCAATCTCCTTGATTACCTTTACAGCCGCCGCACGGAGAACAAGGACAAGCTGGTGGAGCAGATATACAAGGTGCTCAACGTGGGCGACACCATATCCAAGGTGGTGAAGGCCCACGACACCGCCCGTGTGCTCCAATGCATGCTGAAGTACGCTTCTCCCGCTCTCCGGGTCGAGATCTCGGAGCAGCTGCTGCCATACACCGTGGACATGTGCCAGTCGAAGTATGCCCAGTTCTGCGTCCAGCGAATGCTCAAATATGGAGCACCAGCGACCAAATCGAAGCTAGTGGATAGTCTGATGGGTCACATAGTACGGCTGGCGTGTCACAGCATTGCCAGTGGCTTGTTGGACACGATGTACCAGAGTGCCACGCCCCAGCAGCGCATTCATATGCGCCAGGAGTTCTACGGCGACCTGTACCGAAAGGCTAAGGATTCAAGTGTTAAGACGCTGAGTGACACATTCAAGGAATCCACCAATATGAAGGCCTCTATTCTGGGCTCCGTGAAAGCGAATCTGGACCATGTGGCCAACAAGCAGTTGGTGGACAGTTCCCTCGTCCATGCCGTGATGCTGGAATACCTGCGCGCCTGTGACGAGGACGAAGAGAAGTTGGAGGAGACGGTGACCGCCTTTGCCGCGTTAGTGCCTCACATGCTGTCCACTAAGGAGGGCAGCGAGGCTGGTGTTATTTGCTTTTACAAGTCCACGCCTAAGAACCGTAGAGTACGTAACTAACAATTTCCTAAAATCTTGGATTTAACTTACTTCTTGTTTCCTATCCGTAGGCCATCATTAAAAACATTAAGGAACATCTGCTGAAGATTGCCACTCACGAGCATGGCCACGTTTTCCTCATCTCCCTGCTCAACGCCCTCGATGACACAAAGGCCACCAAGAAGGCCATCTACGATCATTTGCATGGCGATCTGAAGACACTGGCAGGTAACCAGTACGGTCGAAGAGTGATACAGTGGCTGGTTGCTCCGGGCGACACCACCTGCTTCCATCCGAAGTTTATACGTTTGGTGGACGAGGGTTTGGCCTTTGGCAAGAAGGAGAAGGAGCTGCGCCGCAAGGAGATCTTTGAGCAGATCGAGGCACCGATTGCCGACAGCATTGTTGAGGATCCGTCCTTCTGGCTGTCCAACAGCCACATCGGCCTGGTCACCGCCGATATCCTTAAACACAGTAAGTTTAGTAACATATATATCCCTAAATATCTGTTAAAATTTATTTAATTCTTTAGTTCAGGGCGAATCTTATGAGAAGGCGGCAACCGCTCTGGCCAAAGTGATCGCACAGCCAGAGTGGCGCATTACAGCAGATGCGGCAGGTCCAGAGCCACAGGACAATAAAAAAAAGGCACACAACGATGTTGAGGCCATCATCGCTGAGGCCACCAAGCAGCGCAAAAAGCTACTCCAGAACGATATTAGCAGCAGCGATGAGGAGGATGAGGATGATGACAATGCAGAGGGGGATGACAGCGAAGAGGGCTGTGAACCCAAGCTGAAGAAAGCCAAAAAGGAGCCCAAGAAGGCTAAAGAAGAGGAGCCAGCAGCTCCATTAGTATCCGGCATTGAGGAGGCCGGCATGCACATTGTATTGAAGAAGATCCTCAAGAACGATGTTAAGCGCGAAGGGACAACGACTTTCGGACAGCAGCTTCTGCAAGACTTGTCCTCCGATGTAGATGTGGTAAGCTATAATTCAGCATTTGATAAGTAAATTAGAAGGCATTGTTTCCCATTTGGATTTTAAAGTAATATTTTCATATTTTTCAAAGATATTGCTATTATGGAGAACGCAGCATTGAGTCTGCAAATGTGCTAAGAGTTGATCATTGCTTAAGTAATGTGTTTTAATTATAGATTGAGTATTTGTTCAGTTTTTGACATATTAATATTATATTTCCATTTCTGTTCCCGAATTCAATAATTATCATACCATTTTTCTTCAATCTGTAGCTCAATGTCTGGCTGGGTGTGAATCGAGCCTGTTTTGTGCTCGTCAAGCTGGTAGAAGACAGTCCCTCGCTACTACAATCCTGCAAGGAGACCATCTCGGCAGAGAAGAGCCTGAGCCAGACACTGCTTGGCAAGAAGACGCCTGGTGCCAAGATGCTGGCCACCAAACTGGGCCTGAACATTGGCAAATGAAACCGAAAACGGATACCCTCGTTTTATAGCTTAGAAAACTTAATTTTTTTAAAATACATAAATCTATATATTGAGAAATGGCTGTAAATTAGGTTTTATTTATGCGGCGACGACTTTTGTTGTTGTTAATCGCCGAGATGTTTACGATTTTCGCAGAATGATGTGAAGTCCTGAGTCGGTGTCCACGATTCCCGATAGCTGGCCAATGTTCAAACCAAAGGCGGCCTTCTCGAATGGCGGCTGCATCTGACCTGTGAGCCAAAGGAAGATAGTTAACGAAGTTATAGCATTATATGTATATCTCAAATATGCAAGCGCTCAACAGAGTCGCTTTCAATGAGTTGATATTTAAAGGAGCGTAAAGATGCATAATATTCAGCCAAAATCTTACCCCTGCCGAACTTTCCTAGATCGCCGCCCCGCTTGGCGGAACTGCAGTCGGAGTAGGAGCGTGCCAGCTCGTCAAAGGTGGCCTCCTGCTGGACAATCTTATTGCGATAAACCTCCAGCAGCAGCTGCGCCTCCTCTTTGGTTCTGGTGATATTCTCCTCTCGCCAGGAGCTTGGCCGACGGCTGCCCTTGTGTTTCACCAACAAGTGCAGGCACTGCACCTCGTCCGGCGAGTCTCCTGACCCACCGCCGGATCCGCTACCGCCTGATCCTCCGCCGGTCTTCTTGGCCGGCTCCGTGGGCTGATCCCACTGCGATTCCTTTGTGTGCACGTTCAGGTAATAGCTCAAGCCTACAAATCAATTGTTAGTAAGTGTGCACATTTATGGGACGCCGGTCGGTCGGCTTTTGCAGCTTTAACCCAAGTTCTCTTTTAAGTGGCCCATGGTTGTATCCTTACCTGTTGACCGGCTGGTGCGCTTCTCCCATCCCTCGGGCAATTGTTCGGCGTCGGGCATGCTGTTGTATTTGGTTTTATTATTTTATATTATAATTCAGGCTTTTTAGTTTACAGTCAGTGTGACCATGAGGCTCGCTCAATGAAAAATGCCAGCGAACTAGAGATGAATAAACATCGATTTGTCCGATATAACCTTGCCATTCCAATAGTCTAAAATAAATCGATAACGTCGTTCATCATCGATGATTTTGCCAACTCTAACGACCCCCGTCTGCTTACAAAAGCGCGACCCCATTCGATCGGAAAACATTTCCATCCAGCTTCGGAATAGCAATTAAACGGACTTAGCCATGTCAGCGATTCCAGGACGTGCTCTGCACTATGTCTTCAAGATCGGCGATCGGGCAAAAAACGCGTTTTTCTTCCGCCAAATCCTTGGAATGAAGGTGAGGAAGAGGAGTGTGGATCTTGCCGGTTAATAAGAGTGATAGAAAGAGAGAGATAGAGGGGAAGTTAATTACTTGGAAAGTGCATACAAAATCGGCAGACTGTTATCGCGCCTGATGTGTCTGGGCCTGGTCTTTATCTGAACAGCGTGTCAACGACTAAATAACGACTGGGCTAATTAAAAAGCCCAGATGCCAGATAACGTCATATAATGACTGTGTAACTTTTTCTTTCCCACTCAACCAAATTGCTGTGTTTTAATCGTGCTCTCTCGCTCTGTCTCACGGCAACAGGTATTGCGGCATGAGGAGTTCAAAGAAGGTTGCGACGCCGAGTGCAACGGGTGAGTGCAATGCAAGATGCTTGGCTTAGATGTAAGAAAGAGAGAGCAACCGACTAACTACTAATATTAACTCTTTACAGGCCCTATGATAATCGCTGGAGCAAAACAATGGTCGGTTATGGACCCGAGAATTCCCATTTCGTCATTGAGCTTACTTATAATTATGGAGTGAGCAGCTATGAGATGGGTAAAGTATTAATTAGGCTTAAACACTTGTATTAATAATAGATTAAGGACAAAGGTTCTTAATACTTGTGTTAAGACTTAAGAGTCATCTAGGAAATCTATTATTAAGATAAAGTTAACCACGTTTAACAATGTTGAATGAAGGACTAGTTATCATTTTGGAAACTCTTTTCTTATCTTAAAGTACAAATGGGTTATTCCTTTTTTGACAACTTTATAATTAGGTGCTTCGATTGTACTTATTCCTTACCATTATTAGATCTGATAAGTGACTGTGCGTAAATTCGACCAGGTTATAAATAAATAATCTTTTTTTTGAAGCAGTTAGCCAGAAGTTATCTTTGAGTAGGCTGAAATCTGTGATGCTATTACTACTTACCCCTTTTTCCCCATTTAGGCAATGATTTTGGCGGCGTCACCATTCATTCCACGGAGATTCTCTCACGGGCCGCCGAACATTCGTATCCCGTAAAGAAGGTGGATGGAAAAGCCGGCAGTCTGCTCACCTCACCGGATGGCTACAAGTTCTATGTGATCGAACAGCCACCGGCCAGTTCTGACCCCGTCCAGTCAGTGGAGCTTAATGTAAGCAATCTCCAGGCTTCCCGAAAGTACTGGCACGAGCTGCTCCAAATGCAACTGCTCGATGAGAGCGAGAAGAGTTTGCGCTTAAGTTATGGTGGAAAGCAGGCTGCCTTACGGATCACGCAGATCGCTGATCCACTGGACAGAGCCAAGGCTTATGGTAGGATCGCTTTTGCTATTCCATCGGCCAAGCAGCCGCCGCTTTATGAGGCGGTAAAGGCAGCTGGAGGCGCTATTCTGAAACCCTTGATCACCCTGGATACTCCGGGTAAGGCCACCGTTTCGGTGTTGATTCTCGGCGATCCGGATGGCCATGAGATCTGTTTCGTAGACGAGGAGGGATTCGGTGAGCTGTCCCAGGTGGAGCCCGATGGCGATCAGCGGCTGGATAAGAACATTGAAAAGGATCCCTTCCAAAAGAAGTGATACCTGTGATCGATCACGAATTTAATGATTTTTTTTTGTTTGTACATACCGTTGTTGTATTTGAATTTGTATTGCTGTTATGGCGGTTTTTTAATGATATTATACACACAGAAAGTACTTAAATTGTGTTTACATAAGCTGTCGATAAGCTAGTGATATGTGCAATTTTGTATATTTACATTTAATTTGTTTATTCGATTATTACTTAAATTTCTCGAAGCAGTAAATATTAATACTTGTTGGTGATTTTATGATTTGTTTTAACATTCCATAATAATATTACTTGTTTAAGCAATAAACAGAGCCTTCTATTATACATATATAATTGCTAGTGGAATGGATTTTCCCTTCATTTTCATTTGAGTTTTAGAAACAACAACAAACAGTTTCGTTTTCTTTTAAGTGTTTGTTTTTTAGTTATTTCTTTTAGGAGGTTTTTTTAAGTTTTTTTTTTACCTTTTTTTGACTAAGCCAAAAGATGAGGGACTCGGTAGGAGCGCCGTCGGCCGCTTTAGTTCCGGTCATAAAGCCCTGGGTGCATTTCGACTCAACGGCGGAGGAGCAGCGCCGGATCCACTGCAGTTGGGGTCAGTACTTTGCGAGGGTGCGCAGGAATACCGATGCCAAGAATAACTTCGATAAGTGTGTTAAGCGCCACGATAGTGTCGTCGATCATAAGGCCCTGTGTCTGCGTAGCAAGTTCCAGCGGACAGTGGGATTGACTGAGGGAGCCCTGAGGGACAGTCTGCGTGCCACGGAGGCGAAGAAGATGTGGGATGCCAATGTATCCATGGAACTGGCCGATTGCCTTTACGATCTCAATCGGTTCGAGGACAACAAGGGTCTATTGCACGACAATGTTCGAAGTCGTATGGGTACAACGCTGAAGCCCTTTGAAAAGCGCCTCCACACCGTGGACGAGAACTTCAAGGATGTCACGGGGGAGAGTCTGACGAACTTCTTCATGGAACACTCGACCCAAATGCCCGGTTTCTATGAACACAAGAGGGATCAGCTGGAGAAGGCGGATAAGCGGCCGCTGTGGAAAATCCTGAAGGCTCGCAATGAGTGCGATGTCCAGAGCTACATAGAGCGAAAGGAGGTGATGCTATCGCCCTTGGAGATCGAACGAAGACGCCGCAAGACCAAGATCTTTTATCAGAACTACTTGGGTCGCAATTGGACCGATTTTATATTCCTGAAAACGCTTCGCAACAATACAAGTCTGCTGGACAACACCTGTGGTTCCTCGAAAGAGAGAAGGGATTCTCTGGAGAGATCGTTCCAGCGTCTAAAGTCCTTCGCCAAAATGCTCCATGCCCGAAGTCCCATGTACAATGAGTATTTCCAGCGTAGTCCCCAAATGGAGGCCCAAATGAGGGAGTCGAACCTGTTCAGGATCCAGTACCAGACCAGACGCAATATGCACAGTATCCTGGGAACGGTTCGGGTGCTGAGGAATAAAAACGATATCTCTGTGAGTTATTAATTGTATTTTATAAAGATATATAATACCTCCTTCTTTTATCAGCGCCTGCGTAAATTCGTCGAGGATGTGATGGGCAGCTATGTGATCCTCAAGACTGAACGCCTGATGCCCTGGAAGGTGGAGTTCACGAACGAGGTTTACAACCACCTGGCCCTGAGTCTCACCGAGACCTACCGCATTCCCAAGACCCGGGTGTCACCATACGACAAGAACGCCATGTGCAACCTGCTGGGCATACCCATAGCCAAGCCACTGGAGCACCTGGAGTTCATTTTTGGCGATCGATCCACCCATACCCATGCGGGAGCCGACAAACATAACACAGACCGATTGGCCGATCAGTGAGTATGGAAGTCGCATAAGGAAGTGCTTAACTAACCACTCCTTGTAGGACTTGCATTGAGCAAATGGAGCGGCGCCTGATGTTCGCTCGTCTCTCCATCGAGAAGACGTACTTGCTCCACGAGCTGGCCGACCGACACATGCTGCAGAACCACTTTGTCCAGTGCCTGTCCTACGCCCAAAAGGCCATCGAAGAGGCCAGGGCATGCAACAGCCTGGTGTGGGAGTTCCTCAGCATCATGCTAATGGCCAAGTCCCATGCTGTGCTCCACAAGTACGAACGCCAGACGGAGATTCTGAACAACGCCTATGATCTGGCCACCGAACTAAAGTCGCCCCGCCTTTGCACCTTCATCGAGCTGTGCCGCATGCTGAACAAGGACTATATAACGCTCCGGAAAATGACTCAGCTGGTGGCCGGCAAGCGGCTGCGCTCCAAAATCTCCAATAGGTCCAGCTTCTTTTCCAACTCGCCACAATATTCACCCTATTACACAGATGACAAGAAGTCCCTATTCGAGATGGCAGGTATTTCGTCTCTCTGATCCAACGGATGGGATGACGGGCACTCACTTAATCCAGTGCCCTTCATTCGATCGGTTGGCGAAATATCTACCTTTTCCTTTTAAAAACATGTTTTTAAATAACAAAACTAATTAAAACAAAAATACAATGTACAGTCAGAACATCTAACAGAGAAATACGCTTAGTTTACTAAAAAAAAAACAGTGAAAGCTGTCACAAAATCGTAAAAATATTTAAGATGTAACAAAATCAGATATATGTATATAAAAATAAAGACAAAATTTGTAACCATCTATTAGTCGATGTGTTTTTAAATGGGATCCACTTGTCCAGCTACTGAAGCTCTGTGACTGAAGCTGTGTGATTGTCTAAGCCCAACCTAAACTAAGCTACCAACTGTGTGTTATTATGGCCAGTTCATATCTTAATAGAGTTTAAAGCAACCAAAGAATATTTCATAAAATAATCCCCCATGAAAAGTAAAGCCACATAATTTAACAGATAAAAGTAGGTGGCATTTTTTTTGCAGGGGAATTATCACAAATTAAAATGTCACTGCCCCACATTTGAATATAAATCCTAATGACATAAATAAAATAAACACAATTCAGCAGCGGCAGTAAGAACTATTAAATGGGCTACCGAAATCAATGGAAAATAATAAAAAAAAAATAATAATAATATCATTTAAAAAAGCATAACAATTAAGAATCCCAGTTTCACATTTAAACGAGATTATAACAATAACCGAATACATTTTTGTGTTGGCTGTAATTATTTTGGGCCAAGCCCGCTCGAAATAAAATCTAAACAAAATTCCGGCCGGACAAAAAATTGTTCTCGCACTCTTAAATTATTTATGTTCGATGGGCGGCAAAGGCGATTGCACTTGACTTCAATTTAGCCAATAACCCAAACCCCAAGTCCCAGCCAGTCAGCCAGTTAGCCAGTCAGCCAGTCAGCCAGTCAGCCAGTCAGTCAGTGTGCCTGACCTCGCCCAACTAGAAACTACGATTTGCATATTTTGTTACTATAGTTTTTGTTATTTTTGTTGTCAGCATTGAATTGTCGCATGTTGGCCAGGGTTGGGAACTGCAAACTGGAACTGGAACTGGGCCTGAAAGAGAAATTACATTTTATTTTGTCGCATGTCGCGGAGCCCCAACAACACCAATGGCAAAAAGTGGCGAGAAGCCCAGGAGTTTTTAGACCTGAACTTATAGATACTCTCTAGTGATTATCAGAGATTACAAATTTTCCAGGAGATTTTATATGATATTAATTAGTTAATTAACAGAGCTCGTTCATTAGGTGCAACCCATATATTCTTTCGGTTCCGCTCCCAAAAATAAACGGAAAGAAACTTAAGTACTCTCAGAATGCAGCAAAAATAAGAAGTTATCCTTCGCTGCTGAACGGAATATATAAGTGGTTTGCTTTGCTTGTGCATTGCAGGCAAGGCAAGGTGAAAAACGCTTTCTTGGACCTCTGTCGGACAACTTCTTGATTGGTAGCTACAATTAAATATATTTAATATTAGTAATTAGTGATTAACGATGATTAATGAAATATAATATCAAGTAGTGGCTTTAGTTGAAGTACTTTTATGAAAGGGTATGACAGGCATGCAAAATATGCAAAAGAGCAAATGCGTCAATAAATGCAACGACAACAAATGTTTTATTGTGTCAATGCTGGCCAAAAGGGTCGACGAAAGGGGTTTTTGTCCTTTTTTTTTTTTTAGTCAAGTCCCAAGTGGCCAAAACAAATGCAGCGAGCGAGTGAGTCGCGTCGCTCCGAGTTCGAGTTTGGGCTGGTGGCACATGGCACACATATTTGCAGCTCATTATGCCAGTTGCCATTAAAAGTGAAAGAGAAACCTGCCCAAGGACCTCCCAGACACTGTGCGAAATTGTCGGAGGCAAGCCCCGCCATTCGTCTCACCTTGCACTTCAATCAGCTGCCATCGCCAAGACGGGAAGGCAATCAACAAGCTCGAGGAAACTCGAGGCTTGCGGCTCCTCCTTTCTCCATGTACTTGTATTTTTCTTGCCGCTCGTCCTTTTTGCCAAGGGAAACCTTATTGGCCAAATTGGGGTCAGCACAAGAAGGTCGCGATAACAGCACAAATAATTGGTAATGGCAGCGCCACCAGAAGCCAGCCAAATTGCATCGAACGTTAAGGTTCCATTTCGTCCTGGCCCTCTCCGTGTTTGAGTCAGACTTTCGGGTTTGTCTGCAAGTCATTCGGCGAATCGTTTTGGAATGGTTGCAGGGAGGTCCTTCGGTGGCACTCCTTCTGTGGCATTTATATTCTCCTCGGGTATCAGCCAGAGGGGGTTTCACTCAACTGCTTAATGTGTGGAAAATAGCTGCGGAGTTGCTTAAAATAATGCGGTGATGGCAGGTTTTATATGGCTTTCGATTGGGGTTTTAAAATACTTAACTAATCAGGTGACAAAAACACTATTTGGTTTTATTTAAGGGTCCGCAATAATATTAACTCATTAGTTATTTTATAGATATTTAATTATATCAAATAATTTATATTTAAGTCACTAATTGAGCATTGTTGAAGAGGGTCCATTGGTGAGTTTTATTGGTATAAGATTAGGTAAGGTTAGTACTATTGGATTTATTTTAATATTGTTGCGGAAATAACTTTAGCTAAAGATCTTCAAATATTTGGGTCCAAATGGGGGTCATAATGGAGATAATAATGGTGAAACCCATTGGTGTAAAGTAAAGTTAACCAAAGATTAATATTTATGGTTTTATTTTCTAGTATGACTTTAGCTTACATTCTTAAAACATCTGAATAATGTTGGAAAAATTCGATATGGTAAAAAATTATTGCTGGGATTATTGTTGTATTGTTGGAATATTATTCATTGGTTTGTCTTACCTTCTTTATAGACTCCCATATTAGCTTTTACAACCCGTTCAAATTCGCCAAAGTTACGGACATATATGTTGGTTTAAATGGGAACACACTCTGTCTCTGAACGCAAACAGGTGCATCAACTTAAGGCAGCCACAAATTTCATGGCAAAACACTTGATAATAATTTCACCTCACACTTTTACTGAACTTTTCCTTTCGACTTTTTGAACTTTTCTCGCTCTGCACGGTGGAACTTTTCTGGCTAGTTGTTGTATTGCTGTTGTTGTGTGTTAGTTGTTGTAGTTGTTGTAGTTGTTGTAGTTGGTGTAGTTGTTGTAGTTATTGTAGTTGATGTTGTTGGTGTTGTTGGTCTTATTGTTATTGTTGTTTGTGGTGTTGTTGTTGATGGTGTTACTGCTGCCACTCGCAACTAATTTACGACTGGCCGTCGCGCTGGGAAGACTCTCCAAAGACTGCGGCAATTGTCGGGCAATCCCTGCAGCAACCCGCAGCCCGGAACCCCTCTCTCTACCCCCTCCTCCATCTGGGGGCACCCCATTCTACTCTTAACACCCTTCACCGCAAAGTTAAATGAATGTGGTGGCCAACGAAATATGCTACAAGTAAACCATGAAAATAAATACCCAACAACAAAAAAATGGAAAGCCCAAAATGCAACTAGAAATTATAGTATATACCGGGAGAAAAGTGGAGTAGGCGTTGATTTTCGCCATGGGGGCGTGGTCTGCATTAAGTGTCCCCAATAGAGCTTGCCAAAAACTGCAAAAAAAAAAAACAAGAAAATAAAACGAAATAAAATTAAACAGCGGGAACTGAAAACGACGATGAAATGTCGGACGACGACCTCAAAATATACAATCAATGGGGGAGTTGGGAAAATGTGGAAAACGTGGAGAGTGCGGGCAGTACGTATAGAAAATTGGAGGGAGGGGTCGCCTAGGTGCCATTAGAGCCATTAGGATTGGCAAACTTGAGCCGCACCATCAGGCTGTTGACGACGACGACGACGATGACGATGATGTTGATGTTGATGATGGTGGCGATGATGCAGCAAAACTAATAAAATTAAATTATTATGTAAAATGCAAATAAAATAATATGCAAATCGAATATGAGCGCACACAGGGCTCTCCATGTCCATGGAGCCATGAGTAATCACAGACGCAGAGCCAGAGCCGTAGTCGGAGCCGGAGCCCAAAAACAAGGCAAATAAACACATAAATAAATCAAAAATGGACTACGACAAATCTCGGTTGGCCCGAAACAGAAAGCACCAGACACGGACAGCAGCAGCAGCAGCGAGAGAGCATTAAAATATGGCCAATAATAACCGAAATATCCATGTGATATATCCATCCAGCCCAACAAGCCCTCAACCCCCAGTATCCCAAGTCCCAATCCCGCAGTTCAGGCTGGACTAAAATTGGTAATACGAGATGGGGAAAATGGGCAGAGGCGGGGCTATAGCAGCGCTGGGGAAGGGGCTATAAGCCAACTGGATTTGGACTTGGCTTTTCTCTGGAAAATTAGACAAATTCAAGCTTATTTGTATAATTATATATCTATTTTACTTACACAAAACAAAGTTTATTTTCAAGTAAAATGAAATATAAAACATAAAACATTTCATTTAATCATTTAAAATAATATTAATTTTAATATTTTCCATCTAATTTATATTGAATTTTATTATTCTAATTGAGAAACCTATTAATAATTAAGATCCAGGTAATACTTATATATCATAAACCAGTTTAGCATTAAATTGAGCCATATAGGAGTAATAATTATCATAATTATAACAATAAAAGGTAATGAAAACACTAATTAATGATGTATTTAGTATTATACCCAGTAAACCTGATGAAGTTAGTTGCAACTTAGTCAAAACAAAGCTAAAATCTTTGTTGCCTTGAGTACAAATAACAATATCGAGTTGAAGACTGAATTATATATATTATTTGTAATAATTGTTTAATAATTTAGTCTAGTATACCCAAGAAACTTGCTACCCTTTGGCGATACTTTTCCCTAATTTTTTTCCAGGAGGGAAATAAAAGAGATCTGTGAAAGGCATAGCCAAAAATTGGACTTGCACACACACAAACACACACACACACACATACAGTCGCAGACATTTTCGTAATCAACATAAAATCCAATCATCCGTCATGGACAGTAAAAGCAGCAAAGGGCTGTCGCTGTCCACCCCCAGGCCCCTCAGAAGCGGGGCTCCTTCTACTCCACTGTTAGTTCTCTGGCCTTTAAAAATGCCAAAAACGAAAATTTTGATTTATGAGCAGCCGAAAAGCTAAAGTAAAAGAAGAGCCAGAAATTATGTGTGTTTGTGTATTGGCCCGGCTCATTTATAACGCGCTTAAATCTAATACGCGGACAGTACTCAAGGAGGGGGATGGGCGGGTGTCGGGTTACTTGCTAGGAGTCTCTTGTCTTCCGCATTCGCATCCGCAGCCGGCAGACGTGCGTAAAGCGACGCGTGTCCGCTTTATGATTAATATGCGCGACAAAACACAAAATACACGGTGTACAGTGTTCACTCGATGATAGGAATTATTCAGAAATCAGTTTAAGTACTTACAGAAAATTCATTTGTATATAATTAATGTTCTTAAAGATTATGCTAAAGGCTATGCTTAAAATCTTAAAGTAGTTTACTTACTTTGATTTGAGTTTAATCCAATTTGTTAATTTTGTTAGCGAGGGCGTACTGTAACTGTCATGAGTGGGAGCGAGAGGACCGCACAAATTTACCGTTTGACACGCAGCCAAAGCGAAAGACGAACTAACGGGAAACGGCAAATGGGAAGCAGCTATGTCCAGACATAGAACTTGTCCCCTCTTTTACTCTTCCCATTCTCCCTCCCGCACTCTCTATCTCGCTCTCTCCCTCTCCTTCTCACCATCTCGCTCGCTCTATCTCCCGATGACCAGTTGGCAGAGGCAAAGTCTTTTTCGCAGCTTTTTCCGCATATTTGGCATTGCACATCCCGGGAACGAAGGAATGCAGAGGGTACGAGGGAAAGGATGAAAACAAGTGCGTGCCATTGGCGAAAGTGACGGGACAGTGTCTGTATTAGTTTATCATGCTGATAAAGTCCTGGACGTCAATTAATATAGATTGGCTTAAGCTGAAAGAAGCTCCTGGGAAAAATTAAAGCCATAAGCCATAAGGAGGAGAATTATTGCAATACATTATATAGCTTGCTTAAGCTGTCGTAAACAGAACTTGGGAATTATAAATACAAATCAGTAACTTAAACGTGAGACGTCTCGATATTATCAAGATACTAAAGAAATAAAGGCTGAATGAACTGGCATTGCATAAATAATGTCCGCAAATTGTATGTTATGTGAAGATCTGTAATTGAAATCTAGGCGATTTGTATTTATTTTGAATGGGTCAAGACTTTAATCCGGCTATTAACAATTTTGGCTCACCTGGCTGCCGCTGCCTGTCCGTTCTCTCCTTCGCTGACCTCTTCCTTTGCCTGTCGCTGGCTTTTGTGCCTTTGTGCGGCTGTCTGGGACAAAGGATATAAGGATATGGGAGGTGGAAAGTGCACAGTGGGCGGCGGGTCGGTGTGGAATGATAACGACAAACAAACAAATTAGCACAACTACCGCAGTAGCATTTGTGGCCTGCTGCTGCTGCTACTGCTCTCTCCCTCTCTCTCTCTCTCTCGCTCTCGCTCTTGGTCTTTCTCTGTCTCTGTCTCTGTTTCTGTCTCTTGCTCCTTTCTCCAGAAGGTGATGCTCCCTTTCGCCTTTCTACATTCTCGACGGCAAAGTGGCACACTAACACCCATTTGCTCACCTTTCAGCCTCCCCGCCCTTCAGCTTTTGGTGTGTCTCCGGCATAACTTTATCGCCTGCATGTCATATTCCATATTCCATTGTACTATTTGCTGTCATACGTAATGAAAAGCAGCGCACATTTGTTAAAGAGCAAACGAGCGCGCAAATGAACGTGCGAACTGACCCAGGCCGAGGTTTCTAGTCCCCCTCTTCCTCCTTCGCCGACTGTGCTCCTCTCTCTTTCGGGTAACCTCAGCTCCGTCCCCTTCTGGGCGTCTACAGTGATGGCGTCGTAAGAGTGGAATTACTCTCGTGAAAATAATTCATAATCTAGGGAACCTTCTGTGCACTACTAACCCCAAGTACCTCGGGATATAATAGGTTAAAGTTCACCAAATTTGGTATAGAAAGAGATATCATCAGAAGTAACATAAATATATATAAATGGGAATAATCAAACTTCATTTAGGGAACCAGAAATTAAAAAATAGTACTCACATAAATAAATAAATATATATAATGTACAAATAATCACAATCATAATTAGTTTAACCATTTATTTTATTATCAAAAAGAAATATGCAACCAAAGTTTATGTATTTATTACAATATTTCTCTCAAATTTATATATCTATATGATCTATGATCCAATGATCTACCAAATGAATCGTTTTTATGTCGTGTCACGAGGGCACCTCTCGACCAGGCCTGCTTCTGATGTTTGTTCGTGTTCTGTTGTCTTTTATTATTTTTTTTTTGCCAGTCCTGTTCTGTTGCTTGTTGTTTTGGCCAGTGCGGTCAGCATGGCACCCCAATCTTTGCCCCCCTGCCCCACCCCCTGGCAATTCCTGTGCCCGTTTTTGCACCTTTTGTTATATATACATATATATATATATATATATAGGGTGTACTTTTTTCCACCTGCAACCGGCAAATACATATTAGAGCACACACAGAGATTCCATGGGGAAAGCGCTTTCACTTGGCCATCACGTACAGCAAACATAACAGAAGGCTGGCCCCAAAAGTTCGTCCCACTGTGCGGCACAGTGGCAGCAAAAGTGCAAATGTCATTCGATGCCTGCCGCATTTAAAGTATTACGGAATTAACATTTCTTTGTGTTGCTCCTTTCATTCTTTCTTTTTTGCATATGTAGAGGGGTCTGCCCCTGTTCCCCTTCCCACTCTCCCCCCCTCCTTGTGTCGCTCTGACTGAGTGTGTGCCTGTGTGTGTGTGTGTGTGGAGAAATTGTGCTTCCTTTTGTGCCGTCGCTTCACATTTTTCATTAGTTTAGTGGGTTTGTGGCACATGACAGTCACAGTCGGGGTAAAGAGGAGCAGCCATCGCCCAGGACTCCAGAAAAAGAGCAACGAGGCGGGAGTAGACCCTAACCAGCAACTAACGATGCGCGCTGGGTGTCGTGGCCTTTTGGATCTTACTTATGCATGCCCTTTTTCGCCACGAGTCCCACTGATCTTGGGTATTACTTGCGATGGAACCGATCTTTTTGGGATGGTAATAGGGGTTGACTTGGCCATGATCATAAGACACGTAGGGAGGCTGGTTAACTAATACATTTTATTATAGACCAATAAAACTTGTAAAAACTTATTTATAAAATTAAAATTTTTGGGATGGGCATGGGATTTAGATAATTAGTTAATATTAAACAGAAATTGGGAATGTAAGTATAGTAAAATTATAAATAAAAATAGTATCGGAATATTTGAGTAGGGGAAAGATTATTGGTAAGTTAATAACGATAGACTCTCCAGAGCAACCCCCAGTCGTTGTCTTTCCTAGAAAGTTCCGCTGCATATTATATGACCCTACCCACAGGCACACACATGAAGATATCGCTGTTGTTGTCGTTGTATTATTTCACTCTTTGACTTCCGTTTTCTTCTGTGCTGCATATTTCGTAAATGATTCAAATTTGTGCAGCTAGCGATGCGAGGAGGTGAAAGGGCGCAGCACGGCGGGCTGAGGTTGCCCCACAAAAAACTAAAAAAAAAAAATAATATATATATAAAAAAAAGTAAATAAGAGGACGAGAAATTGTTGGGCCTAATTCAAAGTGGAGCAATGTGGCAGAGAAACTCCTCGCATGCAACCCGGCAAATGGGGAAATGGAAAAGGAAGATGGGGCACTCCCCGGCCTGACAAGGGGACCCACTCAGGCAGCGAAAGGTAGGAAGTTAAGACTTTAATGGTAACTAATAAATTTTGCAATTTTCCAGAACCAGCTAGCATTGAACTTGCTGCTGAAAAGGGGATATGGTAAGAGGAGGAGCCTTTTATGTTTGTTTTAAAACTATATTTTCATTCTCCTAAAATAAACCATTTTATTTTCATTTAATATATATATTTAAAATAAAAAAAAAATTATATTTATGTATGTAAAAAGTTTTTCCTCCACTTTTTACTTATTACTACATTTTTTTCTTATTAAACTAGATTTTATGATACAATTTTACTTTGTGTTGTTGTCCCTCTTTTTCCTCACGCCCTCCTTTGTTGCTGATTTCTTCGACTCCTCTATTATGATATGTATTTACAATATTTATTTTCCATGCTTCTTACTCTACCGGGACTCGAACCCGGACCGGCGGTGCCTTAGGTTACCCAGTCGGCGTTGTCATCTCGATCCTTTGAGCCACCGCCGGCGGCGAGGTGTCAGCTTCTAGACTGTCCACTTGAACCACACCTACTAGGATTGGCGAAATATCATAACACTATAGTGTTATCGATAGTCCCAGAGAACTCGGCAGTGTTGGAAAGCGCTTTCAAGGGCAAGGCTTGAACAAGTAAAAAAGCACAATAAGCAAGGAACCTATACAAATAATGCATACATCTTTTAATATATATTGCCTTGCATCGAGTGATGTATATTTATTATATCTGATTTTACATTACCCATAATACGTGCACGATTATCAGTAAGCTCTTCCCATAATCCTAGTTGAGAGGTTTAGCCCCAAGGAGGATGGCCTAGAATCCAGCCAGAACTTCCGCCAGTTCCCCCTATTCTTTGTCTGGCCAAAGTTGCGACTTGATCTATGCGAGGGCGCCTGTCCTTATCCCCAATGCGACAACTTCAACTTCACATAAACAATTGCTTAACCAAACACTCACTTATTCGGCCTGGACAGATGCCACACATAAGGATGGCAAGGGAGGGCGGGGAAGGAAGGACCTCTGGCAAATCCCTCGAATATGGGGGGGAATATGTTTTTGTTATTGATTCATAAATATTTCAATACACATCGGGCTGAGCGGGAACATGGCAACCAATTTCAATGAATATATCAAACAACTATAAAAATGCCGCAAAGTGTTTTCTTTTCGCCCACCAGCTTACCTTGAGAATCACCCCTCCGCCCAGCTCCTGCCCCGCCCCGCTAATGCTTATCGGCATCAACAGTTAAAGAAGAAATTCATTTTTTTCAGCTCTTCTTGAATTTTCATTTTTATTTATTTGCGCATATTTGATTTGGCTCCAAAGCGGGGGAGTCCCAGACGAAGTTATGGATACTCTTTCCAGGAATTATAGGTAGTAGTAAGTAACTCTAATGATAAACATTATTATTTATTAATTAAAAAGCTGTTTTTACTATAATTTTTTATACCTAGTGCCCTTTTTAAAGCCATTTGAATAAGGTTATTTCTTTGATTTCAGCCCCCAGTTGTGGCACGTTCTGAAGTGGCAGCCGTAAAAGCAACCTAAGCTGGAATTTTTCCATAGACCTAAGCCCACAGATGTGAACTAGGACTAGGAACTAGGAAACGCACACACAGGCCGGCCGAAGGATAACTAATGATTGCTTAACAAGCGTCTGGTTCGAATTAAGGAGCCCCCTTTTGTGAGTGTATATGTGGGGAAAGAGTTTTCGATTCGGGTCCACTAGACTTCATCCTGGACCGCTCCACTCTGCTCCTTTTCCAGGATGCTTATGGGTTTTTATGTGCCTTGTTTGGGGGGCCCTCCTTGGCTCCTTCGACTGGGGCATGCCGCATCCTTGAGCATTGAGCCAGCATATTGAAGTAGGCGTGTGTCCGAGTGTGTCCATAATGTCCTCTCCTGTCTCCGTCTTCTGCCAATAAAAAAGGACTAACACACACACACACACACACTCGGACTCGGCTACGGATTCAGATTGCGCCTGCTTACGTCTGGCACACAGTTGTAAAGCATATATCTGCTCCTTGGTCTGATTTAAATATCTCCTTGGAGTCACAGACGGCATCGGTGTCCGCTTGCCGGCCTGTCCGTCTGTCCGCCCGTCCGCCTGTCCGCTAGTCCGGAGTTTGTACGGAGTCTGAGGGTTATGCTAAATATTTATGCATGACTGCTTTTCTGTGACATCAAATAAATCACTTTTATAGTTTTTGGGGCCGGAGTTGCTCAATATTCTTTACTAGTTCTTCCTATTTCTTTTTTCCCTCATTTTTGTTTTGTTTGTATTTTCTTTATTTATTTATTTATTTTTATTTTTTTTTTGAAATTTTAGTGCGTTTGGTGTCCTGCTGGGTTGGCCATATTTATTGAGTTGAACAAATTGCTAGACACAATTTGCATACATGCACAATCCGATCCCAATTGAAGGGCAAACAATGGCGACACGTTCGAGACTTTATTTAACCCTTAAAGACGACGGGCTGAGTTTCGATTTTAAGCACAGTCGAGGGGGGATAGGGGGGAGAGTCGGGCAGTAGGGATTCGGTAATCGGGAATCGGGATTGATGGATGTTTTGGATGCTCGCATCCGGAATTTACCTGCAGCTGCCAGCGGCGCTGGATCCGTTGATTCGCCTGTCCGCCGGGCACTCGGAACATGGCACATGCCACTTGCCACTTGCCACTTGCCGCTTGGCACTTGGCACTCGCCACTCGGCAGGCCAGCACGCTTGACACTTGACCGAAAACATCAAATCCCCATTAAGCCAAAGGCTAGGGATAAATCGAGGATAAATCGAGGTGGCGCGCTGGGCGGGGAGACGGAACCTGGCTAGGTTAGGGAACTAGGAGGTGGACCCACCCTCCAGGGAAGGCAGATCTCGGACTCGGACAGAAGGTAATCATAGAATAATTCCTAAAGTACATCCCTAAGCTCTGGGAGCGTCCTTGGAATACAGATCCACAAATAAATGTTATTATTTATAAAGTCGAAATAATATAATTTATTTGCCGAAGTTCTTGACATAAACATTTCTTTGTACTTACTTTTATGCCAATTTTTCTTTAAATTTGTTTCTTAAAAATAAGGATTAAAATTTTATTTTATTTGTTTACTTTACATTTATATTTCCCAACTTGTTCTATCGAAATTAATTCTAAAAACCAGTCAAAACTGTTTTATTTTAAGTATTTAATCATTGTTATTCTGAGAATTTGGTCTTCAAACTTCAATATTCTTCTGTCAATAGTGTGATATAAAATCTATATGTCTATCAAATTATTCTGGATATTATTATTATTATATTCAATATATGTGCATAATTAAGAAGAGTTACATTGCTGTATATTAAATTATTTGTGTGAATTTACAAATAAGATAAACATGTAAAACATAAAATATGTATAGGATTTTAGTTACTTGTAAATTATTTTGTTTTAATTATATATGTTTGAAAACTATCTTATGTTTAATATATATATAATTATATAAATATATATATATATATATATATATATATATTATATTTAATTA
>VNKC01000570.1:0-71535 GCA_008042775.1 Drosophila pectinifera
AGTCGGGACAGGATCGCCTGGGCCTTCACGTTGCGCAGCATCGCTCCGTCCAGATTGTGGACAATCAGAAAGAGATGGGTCTCCGGTATCAGGGAAAACTCCTCCTCGATCATGTCAACTGCCTCGTGCGGATTCCCTGGACTAACGCCCGCGTCCAGGATCTCGCTTGTGATGCTGTCTAGCACATCCTTCAGAGTCAGACTGGGAAAGAAGCCATTTATCACGAGGACCGTTTGCTTAGCCAACACCTCGCGGTGATATGCCAGCAACAGCTGCCGCTTGGAGCCCAGTCCATAGAGCAGTATGTTAAAGCCCTCGTTAAGGATGCACATCCACTTGGGAAAGTACGAGCGATACTCCTCCATAATCGCATTGATCGAAGTCTCGTGCTCCGCCGACACCTTCATTTCCGATAGCAGGCTAAACAGGCGATCGGCGGCCATCCGGGGATTCTTCAGACAGTCCAACGTGTTATCCGAGGTGAGGATCTTGCTGCTGGCATGCGAATGGAAGTAGCCGTCGCTCTCGGGCACAAACTCATTGGATTTCTTGGCCCGCGCCGCTGGCATGCGAATGGAAGTAGCCGTCGCTCTCGGGCACAAACTCATTGGATTTCTTGGCCCGCGCCGTTTGCCGGACGGGGTTTTGGGCATCGGCGGCATCGTTCTCGGAGGAGGAATCGCCGCTGCTACTGCTGCTCAAGGACTCCTCGTCACTTGGTCGGAAGTCGCTCTCGTCTCCGGAGAAATCCTCTTCGCCGGAGTCCGCCACTATTTTGGCAATCTCTGAAAATGTAAAGGTAAATCAGTTCAATAAACTGTTATTGCTTGAAACAGCTAACGACTACCCACGATTCTTGACACGGCTGCGCACATGGGAGGGCGTCTTTGGCTGATCCGCCGCGGACCTCTTTCGCTTGGTGTCCGGCGTCTTGACGCCCAGTCGCGGCGTTTTTGGGGTCTTTGGCGTGCGGGGCGTGGCGTTGAGGGCGGCGAGGGCCATGCCGTCCCGCTTTTTGGGCGTGTTGAAGCCGAACAAGCTGCTGCCGGCCACATTGTACTCTGATTGGATGAGATTAAGGTCTTTGGTTGTGGGCCTCGCGGCGTTCTCCACCTCTGCTTCGTCCTCGCCTTCCTCCTCATCCTCCTCTGGCTGCTCTTCGCCCTCGATGTCCACATCCTGACTCTCATCGTCCGTACACTCCACATAGTTTACCACCACGTGCTCCTGCTGCCTGTTTCCATTCTCCCGCTGATAAGCCTGGTACTTCTTGGTGGGACTCGGGGGGCGGGTGGAGCGGCGAGTGCTTCTCTTGAAATTCGCCTGGGTTTCCGTTGCCGCATCCCCTACAACGTCCACGTCCGCGGATTCATCCTCCGAAGTCGTGAGGTTTTCTATTGACTTCAGGTTCTGCTTGCGCGGGGTCTTGTAGCTGGCGCTCATCTTGCATGCCAAATTTCGCCAATATTTAAAGTTTGTAAACAAAAATAGCTGCGAACTCGACCAGGGACGAACAGCTCAATGCCAGAAGAGGCGGGACTTATCGATAACAATCGAATTATTGGTGGCAGGTCACACTGAACACACTCAGCCCTCGATGTGGGTACTCAGCCCTGGGTGGTTGGCGGGAAAATACAAGAGAGAAAAAACTACAAAAAACCCTAAAATAGGGCTCAAGATGGCTTTTTATTGCTTATGAAACAGCCTATTCTTTGTTTGCCAGTGCTAGCGCGTTATCGTTTTAAGTGTAATCGGTTGACGGGGAGGGGAGAATTCTTGCTTTCTTGAAGAATATTTAGCAGAATAAAACCGATGAGCATACTGCTCATTCGCGAGAAATTTAAATAATATAATATTACACTTAATATCACGAAACGCATTTTCAATTATTATTATGTGTCCCAATATACTTTTGAAGTGAAAAACTAATTTGTTTATTTATTTCTTCGTTTTTAATATAATGTTCGCTTGAATTGAGTTCGCGCTAAGTTTAGTGTTGTATTTCTTGTGTTTCCCCACTGTCATTTTCAAATTTAACGGCTGCTTCTAGCAAAGTCGCACACCTCATGGTAAATCTATTTCCCCAGTTTTTCTGGTCATACTTTATACATACATATTTATTTGCCTTTCTGATTCTCTCATTTGCCTCTCTCGGCTTTTGGACTCTCTCAAAATTTGGCAACAGTGTGGCCAAATTAGCTATTTTATAGCCAGATCTGGCTATTTTAATTACCGACCAATAGTTGGCGACACTGTTCGGCATACCTCGGCTCGCTTCGGGTCTTGAAGAAACCTATAAATACGAGTGCAAGCGACCATTCGGAAATTCGTTTTTTTTTCGACAAAAACAACATCTGTACTGCTCCGCTGCCGGGAAACGAGTAAAATTTGAAAACGCCGGTTAATACTTTGAAAAAAAAAAAACGTTGTGGTTCCTTCGTGCAATAAAGAAGTGCGCGATAAATTTGCAATAGAATTGTTGTTGCTCGTTCCAAATAAAATCCGAAAGCGAATGTTAGTGCTGCGCGCCTGATAAATGTCGTTGAATTACGCGCCATGTGCGGGTTTTTGTGCCAGAAATAAATAGAGAATATTCGATCAAAATCCGAGTACCGAGAAAACAACGGTGTCCGATTATTTCGTTGTTGTTGTAGTCTTGTCTTTGCCCGAAAAGCGAAGAACCGTTAAACGGTTCAACGCAGCAGCAGACCAAAGCGGAATCGACCAAAACAAAGTGCATGCTAAAAACAAAAGGTTTTCGAAATGTTCGAACTGGAGGATTACTCGAGCGGCATACACGAGGGCTTCTTCAGCAAATATGCGGTAAGTGTATAGTATAGCGGTGGAGGCAACAGCTTAACATTTTGCACACAATTTGCCGGCCGGCCGCGCTCACAAACACACACATGCTCAAGTGCACACACACAACCGCGCGCAATTTATCGGCAAAATTCAAAATTTAACGTTCGTTTCGCGTCGACAAAGCAGCTCTCGCGTTCTCTTTTCCTAGTATTTCCCCCAGATCCCCACTCTCCACTCACGGCACTCTCCACTGCCCAGACTCCCCAACCGTTCCCATTTCGCTACGGAAATCCCACCACTGCGGCGAAACTTTGGTTCCACTCGCCATCTCGCTCACCCCTTCGATGGCGGACTCCCCCTCTCGCTCACACCAGAGCTTTGTTGTTGACTCGGCGCTTCGTCGTCGCCGCGTTTAACGTGCAATTTTGAATTTCAACTTCGCCGCACTGGGGCCTTGCGACAGTGTGTGTGTTTATGTCTGTGTGTTTACTTTTGATCGTTAAGCTTTGAAAATCGTCTTTTCGCTTTTTGCTGTTCGCTTTTCGCTCAATGAACGGATGATTAATTACAACCGGAACAGACGACGATAATAAATTATGGACTTGGAAATTCTATGCCCAGAACGAACCTACTTCCTCATCGTTGTTGGGCTTCGGGTTATTAACTTGGCTAGCTGGACTCTGCGACTGTTAATGTTAAGCCGGCTGTTAATCGCCTGTTGTTTGTACTAAATCGAAATCGAGCAACAGCATGGATTTTAATACATATTTTCGCATTCATTTACTTCAATCTCTTTCCCCTTAAGCCAGAAGAGTTTCTTTTGTTGTAGTCATGCGCAATTTACTTAACTTATTTATTGTTTTGGCGCATACATACAGTGTGGGTTAAGATAAAAGAGCAAAACTTAACAGAAATTATTGGAACAAAATTACTATTGTTATTTATTTTGAAAATAAAAGAATATCTCTGGATTCCGTGGGTCCTAGAGTACATTGTATACATACATTTTCACAGTAATTACAAATAAAATATCGAGGGATATCTAGAATTTTCCAGTTCCAAAAACGAAGGGATTCCTTATACCGATCTCTATCTTAATTATATTTAGATTATTTAATAAAACAAATGCAATAAATTTATGCCGAGTTTTCTACTTAGCTTTTAATGATAATATTACCAGATTCACCAGTTTAGATCGGAATGGAAATTCACATTCGAAACGAAAGAGAAAATTGTTCTACCCATCGTAAATTGGAACTTGCAAATGAAGTAGTGCTAGTATCTTGGCCCCAACTGTGCACATGTGTACTCGTGTGTGTTTCACTGCTCTTGTTGCTGCTCGCTGAGTTTTCGTCTTGGGGCCTCTTCTTCATGGCTTTTGCGTTTTAAACTTTTTGAAGGCCAAGCGTTCACCTCGAACCTTTTGGTTTTTTGCTGTTTTAGCCGCCGCAGCAACAAAAGTGGTTAATGATTTTCGCCAAGGAGTGGCGACTAAATTGTAGTTTCAGTTTAAAGTCTTCCTTTAAAGTCGGAAAGAGCAGTAACTTGACCTCCAGCAAAGTTCGCGGGATTTGGGAAAATCAGTGGAAAACCAAAGAGTAACGGACTTTTGAAGCATGTGCGCCTGTTAAGTGCAACATGCAAAACTCCACACAAACACACACTCCTACTTTCAGGCGCCACAAGTGTGTGCGAATAATATCCAAGTATGCGTGTGAGAAGGGGAACAAAGAGAAGCAAACAAAATAAAAAGTGCTCAAAGCGAAATGAACGTTTTATCTTGGTGTTTTTTGCTGTTCAGTGAGTATGAGTGTGCGAGTGGAGGGGGCAAGGCAAAACAAAAGAAAAAGCAACAGTCCGATTCCCACATCAAAAGCTTTCTCACACGCTCTTCCTCTCGCCTTCTCACTCGCTCTCTCTCTGTCGCACCGTTCTCTTCTTTTTCTCTTATGTTTCGGCAACCTTTGTTGCGGCAACACATGGCAACAAAAAGAAAAAGACAAAAATCAAAGCAAAGCAAAGCTAAAAGGCAAAAAGCCAACCAAGAACAAAACTTCAAAGTTCAACGCGCTTTTCATGGGGATTTTTAGTGGGGACCGGGAATACCTACCCCAAAGTGCACACTCACACGTATGCAGGCGGGTGGCAGGAAGGTCAGGGAGAGAGAAAGAGGGGAACACGGACACTTGTCTGCCTGTTATGAGCGCCCAGCTGTATGCCGCATAGATTTTCTCACGGCCCGAACACACAGACACACAAACTGCCAAGAACAGACAGATTTAACCCCCCTCTTGCACCCACCCGCACAAGCAGAGCCCAACGATGGGAGGCTGCAATTGTTTAGTGAAAATTGGGAAAACTGCAGCTCTACCAGAATATTAACAGGCATGTCTTTAAGTCTAGTAGAGACTATTTTGGGCAACTATCCATATTATATGTTAATATAATTAAATCTTTATTTTGCTAAATATATACATAGACAAGCAGAAGTTATAGAATAGGTGAACAAAAATACATCTAAATTATATTTGCAATCTATTTTGCAAATTGTACTTTTGTTACGTTGGAAATCAGTTCAAGACTTATAGCATACAATATACAGCATCCCCTCTCTACCTCTCATTTCGCAGGATGCAGTTGAAAGACCCAACTAATTAGCTAAGAAGAACCTCACGAACATCTGGTTAAAGACAAAACTTTCCCAAAGAGATTTCCAGGCTAAATATAAACTTTTGGCGATTGTTGATTTCTTGAAACAGATGCACTTAATGAATGAAATAACCCCGGGAACTCGGCAACTTCGCGCTAAGCGACAGATTTAAAAACGATTTACAACTGGCAGGGATTTACCTTTTCTTAAAACACACGTGTGTAAGGCTGTGTGAGTGTGGGCGCGGATTTAGACCTGGCCAGGCAGCTCAGGCAACCGACTTTTATTGCACCATAAAGTAATTTACAAATGGGCGCTCATGACCTCAAAGGAGATTTGTCCTGCAGAAAGGTCCAAGAAACTGTGTCGTCGTCTACCTGAGGCATTCCTCCCTTTATTTGCCATCTCCTCTTATTTTTTGTTTTTTGTGTGCCATCATCAGAGCGATGCCTGAGGTGAAAGAAGAGAGTGAGTGCTGTGAAATGCAACAAAGGGCAAGAAGCAGATGCAAGAAATGCAGGAAATGCGGAAAACATTGAACAATTGGCCGAGCAAGCGAGCGAGTGACGAATCCTGCCGAGGAAGACCCGAAATATAGCCCTCTGCTGGGCCGCTCCTTGGTTCGTTGCACAACTTAAAAAGGTCAATATGCAGCTGCAACTGAGCAACCCAGCCCCCTCCCAGTGCACCGCTCTTCAGAGGGGGTAAAAAACAGGAGGGGGCTCTAGGCCTTGTCGAAGTTTCACTGACAACTTTTGCACTTTCCTTTAATCCCCCGGTGTCCAAAGAGAGGAGCTGCTTGCTGCGAGTTTTGTTCGCCTGTTCAATGCATTTTTATTTCGGCATATTTTTTCGGAATTTTTTCCAGGGGCGGCAAAAAAAGAAATAAGTAATAAGTGAAAAATAAAGTGATAAGAGGGCGGTTAGGGAGGCAGGCTTAAACCTGCCTTGATTTCGTTTTTGGCCAGGCCTTCTGCTACACATTCTGAGCACCGCATTGAAAGCCGGTTGATTTATTAGGGCTCTGGGCTTTATTAACCCTTCACCCGCCTCGTGTTGCTTTTCGCCATCGTCCCCCTTGAACGAAAGGAGGTGCGAAAAATGGAAATGACTTGGCTCGTGGAGACCCAAGCTGTAAACTAATTAGAGCCAGGAAGTTCGCTTTCCGTTGGCAAATGCAATGCAAAACAGTTTGCAATTCTAGAATTGAAACCGAGGCAGGAACCACAGGAAGAACTACTGCTGAAAATACAGTAGTCTATCGAAAAGCAAGACGAATTGTCAGTAAAAAAACGTAAAATGCAGTATATTTGTAGTTATTTTGAGTTGATAATGTTTTCTTAAAGAAATCTGCTGCATATATCTGGGCAGCAGCCAGTAAAGTTTCTTCAACATTTAGCTAGACATATATATTTATCACGATATTTTGAACCCTTGTGGTTGGTTGGTTTTTCAATTAGTTCAGCCCTTCGATCACTTACTGTACCGCCAGCTACGGAACAGAGCCGGGAGAACTAGAGACTTATCATCCCCTGAGTTGCAGCTGCCTGAGCCGAGCCCTCTTCCTCTACCTCGTGCCCCTTCTCTTCCAATTTCAACTGGAAACTCGCAATTCAGCAGAGGGCACACCGAAAGGTTATCACACAGACACGACAACGCACACACATGCTGAGCCCGAGCGGAGCTGGGGGGAGAGGGAACCAGTCGGAGCAGGGCAGGAAAAGGAAAAACTGAGGGAAGAGACTATGTGTAGCTAGAGCGAAACCCTCAATCATTCCATCACTCCCGTAATGGAGCGGTCTACGGGCTAGAGCAATATCATATCATCTGTCGTCCTATTTCGATTGTAATGCTCAATTAATGACTGCGGGGGTGGAAGCGGAGGACGCGGAGGACGCGGAGTGAGGGGTTAACTGCTGCCAAGGGCAAAGGGTTAAAGGGTGGCCAGAATTGCCAGAAGGATCGGCATAATTCAGCATGAAATCTGTACAAAATTGGTGAATCACATTCCAATTGGGGTAGATTATGGCAAATGGGGGAGAGTTTTCGATGGGCTGTGCTCTAAGCAGATAATCGAGATAAAAAAGCACTAAACAAACTGGCAACTAATTTGTTTTGATTATGCTTGGAGGATTACCAAAGTTTTCACATTATACACGAAAATGGGGAGTAGTTCGGGGTTGTAACACACTTAGAATTCAGTAAGAGCATCAAAGGCAGAATACATAAATGTGTCTGACTTCAAATGATCCCCAAAGCTACATTCCGACTAAATATAGAAAAGCCATAGAATAAATTTAAAACAACAAGTAGCTCTGTAAGCCTTTTAGTAAATGTTTATCATAAATTAGGCAGATGCAACTTTATACTCGTTGTGAGTTTATGCTTGTGTAAACATCCCAAGAAATTTAGTTTTTCCTATCCAAACATATATCGAATATCGGCAGCTTGTTCATCCACATTGTTCGATTTTCGGATCCTCTGTCCAAATATCAATTAAACCAAATCATGAGTACTTTGTCCCATTCCGACTCCTTACACTCCGTCAATACAAATCGATTGATACACGAAGAAACTGCGGAGAAGAGCCAGCTGCTGCAGCTACTTTATTTCCAGCTAAAGATTGCCAGCTGTCCTGTTTCTTCTGGCTCCCTGACTTCACTCTTCCGAGTTGCCCTTTCTCGGCTGGGTTGCATGTTGCATGGTGCCTGCATTCGAAACGCAACAATTACAGGGTCTCTGGGCCCGACTCTTTCAGCCCTGTCTGCTTATCGTACAAACACCTGCCGTGAGGTAATTCGATTGTGTTTTGGCCAGGATATGCCATATGGAGGCAGCGTTGCAGGTGTGGACTGAGATGGGGAGGATGTACAATGCAATTGAGTAAAGCCCTTTGGAGATTCGGAAGGGGAATGCCAACACTCAGGGAAATTCATTAATGGAGTTAGAATAAATTAAAATCTCGGTGGTAGAAACTAGAGACCTATTTTTCCTTTTGATTGATGGTAGATTCGGCTTTAAATCTGTCTATGTATCATCTATTTGGTAATTTATCCATCTCAATACCAATTTCTAGAGAAACCAAGTGAGCTTATAGTGTTTCAGGGATACGTTCTTCAGAACATTCATCATGATTCCTCTCGAGAAATTAGACTCTCAAGAACGAGATTATCTTATCTACTTTTTAAAAAGCCTTGATTACGGAAAATGAATTGATGAGTTCCCTTTTTCCTGTGTGTATGGCCAATTTCCCGAAGGAAAAAGTAGATAGGAAAGTGGCCATGGGACAGGGAAGAAGGCACTTGAAGGGCACTTTAAAATCTGAACTGACACCGAACTCTCGGATCCCCAACATCCTGCTCTCCTCCTCCCTCTCGCCTTTTCGTCTTCCGCACATCCCGCACATTTATTTGCCGCAGACAGACAGAGGAGGAGAAGGGGTGACAGAGATAAAGGTGCGTTCATTTTTGGGGAATCCCCATCCTCCCACTATCGTCTCTCTGTCCCACTCTGGCCGCACTGTAAACGTGCGCCTGCCTGCACCAATTTATGATATCCTGCTAAATTATGCAACTTATCATTCTCGTGTGGCGGCGTGCGCTCTATATCATCCGTATATCCCTTTGTATCCTTGTATCCCTGTGTGTATGCTCTTGTCTATTGATTTTTCGGCGTCGCTTCGCCGCATAATGAAAACATGCAAAGAATGACCCCCTCTTCGGGGTCAGGTCAGTGTTTTGCGCTTTCTGGCTCCGCTTCAAGGACACCGTGACATTGGGAAGCCTTCCGTCTCGCTCTCCCACTCGACACCTAACAGCAACAGCAGCGCCACCTTTTTAACAGCTTGCCCAAAAACTGTAAAGTGACGAAAACATTATTCGTCTGGCGCGGCCTACTACTAATTTCTGATGCCTACTGCACTTTTCACACAGTTGCGGCAAGAAACGAAGTCCACAGCAAAAACAGCGAATATAGCGAAAAGCAAAAGTGCCCGCTGTTTTGCCCACTCTGCTCCGTTCGCTGTTGTTGTTGCTGCCTGCTTCGTTTTTCTGTTCTCACACATACTCGCCGCATGTTTTGTTGCCTACTGTACGCGCAACAGCGGTCGCAGCAACAACTTCGCCTGCCTCTGTGGCAGCTCTGTTATGTGAGTTCTATGTTTTGCTACCCATCTCTCTCTCGCTCTCTCTCGTTCTCACTCGCCTCGCTCTGTTTCGCCGCGCGCACACTTAGAGCGAAACAGAGAACAAAAAATACATAGCTGAGCGAGCGAAGTTTCCCTGTTTTCTGTTTTTGTACGGCTTTAATTCCTTTTTTCCCTTGCCATGTATTTAGGTATACGCTCTGTATGTGTGTATGTATCCCCCTTTGGCTGTATTTTTATTTTCTGTTAACAGCAGAGAGCTGGCAACATGTTGCCGCAACATCCTATCCACTGGTGGTTGTTTGCATTTCGTATTCTCCTCAGGAAACTGCAATAAATACTGAGTCATATATATTTCGATCCGCTATTCAAAACCTGATCAATTAGCAATAAAATATTGAAGGAAATAAAAAATAAAAAATGTTCAATTTTTTGAAAATTATGTAAGGGGTTACATCATTAAAATTTCAAAAAATCGTTAAAAAATTAATTTTTTTAAATTCACCAGCTATTTGCGTAGATTTATTATGCTAATAAAAACTGGCACAGAAAAGCATTCCGAGTCGAAATCATCGCTTGTTTGAGTGAGTTATGGTTACTTTTGTTCTGATGAATACCACCTAATATTCATATAATATCCATATAATATCCACTGAGAGCCGTATCTCAAATAAAAAGGGAAATTAACTTCCGAGTCATATATTTCGATTCGCCATTCAAAGCCTGATCAATTAGAAATAAAATATTGAAAGAAATAAAAAATAAAAAATTTCCCATTTTTTTTTTTTTTGGAAATGAAGTAAGGGGTTACATCATTAAAAATTCAAAAAATCGTTAAAAAATTAATTTTTTTTTATTCACCAGCTATTTGCGTAGATTTATTATGCTAATACAAACTGGCACAGAGATGCATTCCGAGTCGAAATCATCGCTGGCCCCCAGTTCGTGTGTGATCTGCAAGTAAATCTAATTCCGAGGCTGAGACCAGAATATGAGTCACTTCTTTGAGGGGGGCAAGCGCCACCCCACTCCAGTCTGCAGTCTACAGTTTGCAGTTCACAGTCTCCAATCTTCAGTTCGGACCCTCTCATTTATAATGCAAGGAGCAAATCGCGACTCCGATCCAGATCCCGATCCCCTCGATTATTGCATAAAACTTTCAATTTTTCTGATATCCGGTTTGGTCACTGTTATTGTTGTGTGGCCTTCTCTGGACCTCGACTCCTTTTCCGCCTACTTTGTACGATAATGTTCGGCTAAAACAGCAACTGGCAAAATAAGACGAGGTCCTGATTCCGACTTTAAAAATTTAATTTAATCAGTAAAAATATATTTTTTGTTTTTACTAAATCCAATAAGTAATTGTTTGGGTAAAATTTTAGAAGGGTTATAATTAAAAAGCAACATGAAAATATATAAATTTAGATATTTATTTCTTTGAAAACCACATATTTTATCAACTGAAATTTTGTTGGAAAATTCGATGTAAATATTGTTAGAAACAAGGAAAAATTCAAGTACACTTCCTTTGCGACCACAACTGTATGTACTTGTAATGTTTTGAATGTTTGCTACATAAATACATATACGTATTTATGTTTGTGTGTATGCAGCACCGGACTCCAGACTCCCGAGAAAAGAAAAAAATGTTTACATGTTGCCGACTCTGCCGTTGTTGTTGGCAGAGGCGGGTTGGGTTCTCTGGTGTTGCAACATGAGTTATTTTCGTTGTTGTTTGGTCGTTGCTGTTGTATTTGTTGCTGGAAGTGCTATATGCAACTCAGAAAATATCCATCCGAGAGAACCCCCGTCCTTGTCCCTTTTCCTATCCTTCACTGTCTGCTCTTTGTCGCCTGTTTTTGTTTCCTTTTTTTTACATATTTTTTTTTTTGGTTCAGCCTTGCCTGCCTTGGCGCGTAAAAACTGGTTTTGAACTCGGCTCGTCTCGGCTCTCTTGCTCCTGCGGTCCCTCATTTATTATTGTTGTTTTCGTCCCATGTTGATGATGATGATGATGATGATGACGACGGCGTGGTTGTTGTTGCTGGCTCATATAGAAAATGAAAACTTATACCAGATCCCCAAATGTGTATCTCTGCACGGAGATATCGGATTCGGACTCGGCTCCGAGCGACGACTTGTGTTACAGATATAATCATTATAATATATGCGAGTATGTATGCCTATGTGTGTGTCCGTCTGCCTAGGTATGCCCAGGAATTTTATCCCTGCGATATTTCCAACGGAAAATCAAAGCGCGGGAAAATTTCGAGTTTATGTTTGTGTAGGGAGGTCTGTAAAAGTAAACATTTGTTTATGTTTTGATTTATGCTTAGCGCATCGGAAAGAATATAGAAATATCTATGTAAATAGATACATACATACATACTTAAGTTTTTGAAAATTCCTATACGTATTGGAATTCTGAGATACGTTTTATTTTTGGTTGTATGCTAATATATGTATATTTAACTTTTACAGTTAGATTGGTTATAAATAGAATTTTAATATAATTTTAGAGTTTTGATAGTCTTTGCTAAATTATGAGACATAAGTAAAAAGTTTCTTTTAGGGTAATTATTACATAAGCATACAAATAATAATGATAAAACTTTAAATTAAAAATCGAATATCTTTATTTGAGACAACAGTCAGGACTATCAGTAATGGGAATAGGATATCATGGAATATTTTAAAATAGTCTTTAAAGAAAAAGAGCCAGAAGAAAATTATATGTCAATTATTGTATTATGAAAAAAAGAAAACCTTTCCTTCTCAGATTTAAGAGTTACAAGTTACAAAGACTCCCTCGCAAGCAGTGCAAAGTATGAGCAAGCAGTTTGTTTACACATCGTCTTACATTTTTCATGTGAACGTCAAACGCTCTCACATAGCTCTGCACTGCTCTAACCAACAGGAGTTCAATTCATTCTCGGCCCTTGGAGTTTTCCAATACTGGAACCATTTTGCTAATAAATGTATTTTACCCGACCATTACAGGAAGCTGCTGGGCCCTCGCTGGATTTCTACGTCTCCGACTCTATGCAGGAAATGCTGAACGTGGACATCCGTGCGGAGATCGCCAATGTGGTGGGCACCTCCAGCAGTGATCTCACCTCGTCGCTGGATCACGCCCTCGAGGCCATATCCGCGATAAACAACAATAGCAGCACAGGGAGCAGCAGTCTGCCGGTCTCCTACAATGCCAACGCCAACTTCCTGACCAGCAGCGCCCTCCACGCCTCGCCCACAGCCAAGTGGATGGGTTCGTCGTCCAGTTTCTGGTCCAACTCGGACTACTATGCGGATTTGGGGGCCTGTGTGAATCCCATTTCCGTGATGCCGTTGATAAACTCCGCCTCCGGATCGGTGCTGGGTTCGCCGCGCCGCAACAAGACAGTCACATCAGCCCAGGGAAGATCGGGGGCGGTGCCGTCCTCGCCGTCTGCGGAACGCGATCACCCCAAGTCGCACTTGACCTTCTCACCGGCCCAGATGAAGGTCAGCGCCGGATCGATGCGGCGGGAGCAGGTGATGGCCCATATACCCAAGCAGATATCCGTGGTCACAGGCACGGGCACCACTGCGCCGGCCACGATGGCTACCAACTCGGCCCTGCAGCGTCGCAACTCGTCGGCAGTGGATGCCGTGCGCAAGGATTTGGCCACAGAGCTGCGCAAAGCTCAGTCCTCGAGCCCGGTGCCCAACAACTTAGAGGTGGAGATGGGCAAGGGCAAGGGCGCCACCACACTGCTCACAGCGGGCGGTGGAGCCACCAACACAATTAAGCTGGCACCTGGCATCGGCGGACTCACCTTTGCCAACAGTGCTGCCTACCAGAAACTGAAGCAAACCTCTGTCGTGAAGTCATCAGGCGGAATGTCGCCGGGCATCATCAAGCGGGATGACGCGAACAAGCGAGGAGGACTGCAGGTCAGCAGCACCACACCAAAGAGCATCGCTTCGGCGGCCAATTCGCCGCACCATCAAATGCAGAGCAACAGCAGCTATAGCATGGGATCACCCTCTTCGCTGTCCTCCGCCTCCTCGGCGGCCCTGTCGCCGTTGGGCAATGTGAGCAATCTGGTCAATATAGCGAATAACAACAATACGAATGGATCGGGCGTGGGTGGTCTGGTGAAGCCACTGCAGCAGAAGGTCAAGCTGCCGGCGGTGGACAGTCCGTTCCCGAAGCCAGCGTATTCCTACTCCTGCCTCATTGCTCTGGCCCTCAAGAACTCGCGTGCCGGCTCACTGCCTGTCTCGGAGATCTACAGCTTTCTCTGCCAGCACTTTCCGTACTTCGAGAACGCCCCCAATGGCTGGAAGAACAGTGTGCGCCACAACCTCTCGCTGAACAAGTGTTTCGAGAAAATTGAACGTCCGGCCACGAATGGCAATCAAAGGAAGGGCTGTCGCTGGGCCATGAATCCCGAGCGCATCAACAAGATGGACGAGGAGGTGCAGAAGTGGTCGCGCAAGGATCCCGCTGCCATACGCGGAGCCATGGTCTACCCGCACCACTTGGAATCCTTGGAAAGGGGCGAGATGAAGCACGGATCAGCGGATTCGGATGTGGAGCTGGACTCGCAGTCGGAGATCGAGGAATCTTCCGATTTGGAGGAGCACGATTTCGAGGACACTTTGGTGGATGCCATGCTGGTGGAGGAGGAAGAGGAGGAAGCCGAGGAGGAGGATGAAGACGAGGAGCACATGCTGAGCGAGTTTGACGCTGAAGATGAGCACAATGCGCATGTCAGCCTCAATCAGTCGAATAACCTGCCCATTGACCACGAATTGCTCGTCCAGAAGCACGGCGACTTTGATATAGAGGTGAGTTTTGAAACACCATTCGATCTGGAATTGTATTTACTAATTTTCCGCTTTTAATTCCAGGTCGACGAACTGTACGATGCCATCGACATTGAGGATGACAAGGAGACTGTGCGTCGCTTGATCAATAGCCAGTCGCAGCACATTATTGAACTGAACCCGGCCGATCTGAATGCCAACGACGGCTACCACCAGCAGCAACAGCAGCAGCCGCCCGCGAAGCGTGCCCGTGTGGACATCAACTATGCGATTGGACCCGCCGGCGAGCTGGAACAGCAGTACGGGCAGAAGGTGAAGGTGCAGCAGGTTGTGCAGCTCCAGCATCAGGCGCCCACCTACAACAGGCGCAAGATGCCGCTGGTCAATCGCATCATCTAGAGCGGGGGCAGAGCCCTCCAAAGCGCATACATGCCCCCATAACATTAATCACTAGTGCTAGGTATTTGCATTTAAGGCATCCTTGCTACGCTTACACGTACTCCCTAAGAGTCTTATTCCCCCTTAGTATCCAATATCGGGTATCGAATATCAGCTTTCAGTTATCGCTACAAGGCTTCAGCCCGAAATATGTTATTCAATCCCACCTTTGGCCGCCGTTTGATTTTAAATCTTGATTCGAGTCTGAGCCAAGAGCGGAGAGAAAGAGCACCGCTTAATTTGAACCTTTTTCTGTAGTCGCCCCTCGAATAAATCCTTATTGATTGTATTAAACAAACACATGAATTTCAAGTCCGCTTGCCTGACGCTTGAGCATAAACTCAATAGGCCCCATATCCCATGACGATGCATGAAGCTTGTTAATTATTTTCCATTCGATTAATTTCCAATTTGATCTCTCCGTACTGACCAATGAAGGAGTTATCCTTATTTTCGTCCTTCAGTTGATATAAGTAACTAACTTGACAATGCATTTACATGACCTGACCAACGATTCCACGCATGGTCGTAGAATAGTTACTATGTGCAACACAACAACGATTTATTTTGACAACGAAATGTGAACAATAGGTTTATGTTTCGACCTATTTGTCCCCTTATAGCCACAAGCAATTGCTACTATTTTCAGCCTAATCTTAAGAAATGATCACACATACAAAACAACTTGCCGGTCCAGTATTCGTATGCGAGCTAAAAATGCGGATTTTTATACAACTTTTGTATGTAATGTACTATATAACAAAACAAAGAAGGCCCCACAATTATTGTTGAAAATTACAGTCAATTAAATAATACGATTATTATATTGTAATGCAATTCCGGTATGTAAATACTTTTTACACACAAAGAAAAACTTGTATACTACGCGCGTGCTTAGCTGTAAGTGTAAATTTGTAAGCCAAACCGAGAATTCCAAATGAACCACGACTCACGATCCGTAATACCAATAAGACTTGAAAGAGCGTACCCCGACACATGACACACATGAACATGAATCATTCTCAGATTTAAAATAGTACAAAGAGCTACCTAACTAGGTTACGGCGGAACAGTAAAGAACCAAGCCAACCATGGATGGAACAAAGTTTTTGTTTTGTTTTTATCGTTTTTCCATCTCTGCTGTTTCGAGTCACAGCCCATCTTCGCATCCAACTATTCCATCAACTACGAACCAACAACATTCACGCATTTCTTGTTGTAATACTAGCATCTAAGTACATTTAACAAATTAATTATATTGTACGACTAAGTAAGGCATACTATGTAAATGAATATTGACTAAGAAAGGACAATTTTTGTATAGAGTTGTTAGAAAATCAATTAAAGTAAAATTGAAACCAAAAAAAAGACATAATAAAAAAACACTAAAAATAAAAGATATTTTTGAGTTTTAAATCGGAAATTCTGGATAAGAGCTTGTAGATGTTATTAAAGGAGTGTATCAAGGAAAGCTTAACTGAGAACAGAAGAAATAAGTAAAGTTATTTATGTTGACTTTCTTTAAAAGAACAAACAATCAGGTGTTAATGCAGATTTCGAGTCTTTTTCGTTGACAATTTTTATTTCACATACATAAATAGTTTTGACATTTTAAAATTTCAGTTTTCGATTTATTATTTATTCTTTTTCAACAACCAATAGAACTTAGGTGGTAGCTAAGCGATTTGCAATTTGAGCAGAACCAGATCCCTCTGGAAGGGAGTTCTAGTTATTATCATCGGTTTCTTGTGCCAGACAGAGCATATAGTTCAGATGTGTGTGCTTTACGACTAGACAGTTGGGCGACGACGATGCGGCGTCGTCCCCTTTTCAGTTGGCTAAAATGCTAGTTAGTTGACTTAAAAAACTGGCTTCGCTTGCTGCTTGTTTTACTCTTTGCCCAAAACGGCATAAAATTCTATTGATAAGCGCCTCTCTCTGTTAAAATACATGCTTCTCCTTGTAATAAAATGATTCCTTGTAGTTAAAATATACATATACATTTATGTATCTTTTTATATATACTTTATATATAATTATATGGTAAATTGTATTGTTTCCAAATTGAGTGTTGATCTTTGCACATTTAAGGCCTGTTGTTCACTTAGCTTAGGGTTGAGTTTTGAGCCTGGTGTTCGTTCCTTCGAGTTTGAGCAAGCTGTTTCGATGTGAGCTATAATCTATACACCTTCCGATCTATCCACCTGAGTGCGAGTGTGGTGCTACGTTTAGAGTGTGTGGGTTGCTGGGTGTGCGCCGTGCGCTGTATGATATACAAGATCGTGTTTGTTGAAACCAGACAAAACTGATGCCATCTCCGAGCCCATCGTAAAGTTATCGCTATCGTTATCGTTACCGTAGAGTAGACAGCGGTTAGTTAGGCGTTAATTACAGTTACTAATGCACATGTACTTAAAAACTAAAACGTATATCCTACGAATACAGATCAGGGCAGAGACAGGGCCAGTGGAGCTGGCTTTCTTTCCATTGCCTGCTGCTTGCTGGACGGCTCTTCACTTCGATGCGGGGGCAGTCCGATCTCGTAATAACGCAGAAAAAGCTCTCTCGGGCGGACAAGGCTCCCTTGAGCGGACAAAAGAGTGAATATATCTTTTGGAATTTTATACAAAATATTGGGTTATTTGTACTTATACAGCTTCTTAGAAATTAGCTCTTAAACAAAATGAAAATATTTAATTCCTTAATTTAGGAAGTATTCGTTACTTGTAAAATTGTAGAGACATTTGAGTCAGGAATTAAATGCAGAACGCTCGAGTCGAATCACATTTCCCAGTATTCTCCAAAGAGAGCTTTTACTGCGTACGAGTTTCCAGAGACTGCCTAAAAACTAACCACTAAAATATTGACTGACTATGCTGGGGGAAGGGTCGACGACTTAGGGCTACGAAACTAACACACGGATATGGATACGGGTACGGTTACGGATATACAACACGGTTCGACTACTAAATGCAGAGCTGAATGAGCTGGTGACAACGATTACTTGGTACATAAACACTAAAGACCTTCCACTGCATCATCCACTGCATCATCCACTTGGCGGCGCCTCATTCCTGCTTCAGTCGCTTGGCCTCGTTGCCCACGTCGCCACCGCTGCTGGCCGAGCTGGGCGTCGTCTGCTGCTCCGTGTCGCTGGTAATATAGGCAAACTGGCACTCGAACTCAAAGTCCATGTCCTTTTTCTGCGTTAAATCACACTTTTCCATAAGTTAAACATCAAATCGAATCGAAGGCCTATGTAGACTTACCATCCTCTCGCAGATGACGGCTATGGCAGTCTTGTGTTGGGCCTCGGCGATCTTGTGCTCCACCAGGTAGAACATGTACTCATCGAACAGCAGGCGGATCAGGTGGAAGCTGCCGAAGCTGGAGGCGGAGCGGAGTGTCAGGTCCCGGATAATCATTGAGCTGTAGAAGCTCCACTTGAGCAGGAACTGGCGGGCGGCCCTGGCATAGCTTGGCTTCCCATTGTACTCCTCCATGGCCGACTCCACCACCAGCTGAAGCCAGCTGGCCCACTGTTCCAGGGAGCTCTGCTGCTGAAGGGCGGCCTTGAAGTCGTTCTCCAGGCGCTGCACCACAGCGGGAGCACACTGACTCACCCAGGCGGCTTGTTCCTGCATAAACCAGAACCAAAGACATTAAATTCTAGTCTCCGATAGTAAATACTTGAGAAACCCACCTGCACATTATGGAAATCCACTCGGTTGAGATCGCTGAGCATCTGAGAGATCTGGGCGCCATTCTGGAGGACAGCTCGAGCGGCCTGCGCCAGGTGATTCAGCGAGGTGTAGCGCCGCAGCGTTTGGCAAAAGGCCGAGACGGCACTGGTCTTGATCTGGGCCAGCTGCTCCGGCACGCCCATCATGCTCTCGCACAGCCAGATCTCTAGATTCTTGGCAAAGTTGCGGATGGCCTGGGTCAGTGCGTTGGGTATGGAGCGGAGCACATCCGGAATGATGACGTCGACGGTGTTTTGGTAGAACTGATAGTCAACCTGGATCGATAAAGGAATATATAATTTAAATTTAACAATAAAATTGAACTTGTTATGGCTTTCACTTTTCCCTAAGCTTTTCCGTTTCTGAAAACCGGAACAGCCCGAGGCAAGGCACTCGACACTCGGCACTCGGCATCCGAACCCGACTCCCACTGCTCCCTACTCTCTGGCTCTGGCTCCCCAAACCCACCTCTCGCACGAACTTCTGCACTTCTGCGCAGTGGCACAACAGATACAGCTTCGTCTTGCTCAAGTACTTCTCCTCCTCGCACTCGTCCAGGTTGTTGTTGTCGCTCGCCCGCCAAAAGTCGCGCAGCAGGAACTCCACGGTGCCGAACTCCAGGTTCAGCACGGCGTCCAGGAAGGACTCGCAGTGCTCGCGATACAAAGCCCGGAATGTATCCACATCCTCCAGCGTCAGTTCGCTGTTGAAGCTGTGGCTCAGCTCGATGGCCGGGAACGAGGGCAGGGCACTGGTCCCATCGCCAATGTACTGCGGATTTCGGAAAGGATTTAAGGGGGAGGAAATCAATCAATAATTGGTTCTGTTGTCCAGTTTAAAATTTTAATCAATCTGAGACCTCTAGGGGAGAATATTTAATGTGCTTTAAAGGGCAGGTTAGGAACAATTTTTTTTAGTTTGAAGGTAGTTTATAGAGCAATTAATCTGCTATTATTAATTAATAGGAATAACACTTGTTTCTTCATTTAGAATACATTGAAATGAAATTCAGGAAAATTGTGATTGGCCGACGGAAGTTGTAAGCTCTTTATAAAACTACTAAAAATAATTTTCTGGCATCCTTAATTTTGTGAGATAGTTCTAAACTTGAATGGAATGGTTTGTATGCATAAAAATATGTTTTTGATTAATTATTAATAAATTTTGAAGAGTAATCTAGTTAGTAAATGCCCTCCTGACTTTCTATAAACTCCAGATCCTTCGATTTGTCCAATATGGAATGTGATCCTCACCTGAATGCAAGCCTCATAGGTCTCCGGCTTGAAGGTGTGCTTCTTGGTGCCGCTGTGCCGCTGTCCCTGGCCGCCGCCCAGACCATTGGAGCCCATCTGACCGGCGGTGCTGCTGCTTACGCTGACCAGGGCGCCGCCACCGGAGCCGCCGCCAGATCCGCCGGATGATGGCCCGTAGCCAGAGCCCAGCATCTGTTTGTCGTCCATGGATTGATGGTTCAGCAGCGAGCCAGGCTTGATGCGGATGCCATAGTAATGGTACTTGGAGTTGCCGCGCGTGCCCAGGCGACGTGTGCGCAGGCCGGAGAACACGGAGCGTATCAGCTTGCCGAAGCTGGCTGCATTCACGGGCTCCAGCTTCTGTTCGCTGCAGTGCTGCATGTAGTGGTTGTACAGGGTGCTCCTGGGCAGGCTCACCCCGTCCGCCGTCTCATAGTTGCGCGACAGCCACTTGATCTGGCGCGACAGAGCGAGAGAGAGAGAGAGAGAGAGAGGGTATTGCATTGGGGATGCTGGCCATAGGGCGTGTATCCATGGTGCACTCACCGTTGCCGAGGCAATCTTGTTGCTGCTGCCGAGCGCACTCTGCTCGGAGTCCGGGGAGGCGCCTCCGCCGCCCGTGCCCAGGCTGCCGCCGCTCGCCGAGTGCGTTGTGGTCGTCGAGGTGGGCGTCTGGGGCGTGCTCTGCGCCTCCTGGATGTACGCGACCTCCTGCACCCAGTGGCGATTAGTTCCGTTCACGTTCACCCACTCTGCCTCCCCATCATCCCGCTCCCACTCCCGACTACTCACCGTCAGGCTGTGCGGCGAATCGCGTCCGTGCGACTGTGACTGTGCCTGGGACTGCGCCTGGGACAGCGAGTGTGCGGAGCCATTGAGCAGCAGCCCCTCCTCCACCGGCACCAGGTACGGCAGCGTCGTGGAGTGGGCCCCGTTCGAGGAGCCGCCCGCCGACGAGGTGGCTCCGTACTGACCCGTGGTCGAGTAGTAAGCCGTCTGGCCGTTGCCCTGGTAATCGCCCACCGGGCAGAACGGATACGTCCTGGAATCGAAGAGAGATGAGAGGAGAGGAGAGGAGAATAACAGGTTAGGCGGTTAGTTCGATACACGAGTGGCTATTTGGCCGGCTCAATGGTCCACACTCACATTTGCGTCTGGCTGGAGTTGCTGTGGTACAGCTCCGAGTCCACATATTGCACTTGGTAGTTCTGCTCCTGCCCGGACACTAAAAGATAGTTGAACAAAGGAATATAATATTAGACATAGGAATAAGGCTAGAAAAATATTAGTTAATAAAGCAAAACACGACTTTAAGTCAAAAACACACATTGATCTTGTCAACGACAAGCAACAGGCTCTAATACGCAGCTGTTTTAAGACATAGCCGAGGTCTATCATCAGTATCCGTTCTCTACATACAGCATGCTAGCTTCTGGAAATACTATATTATGCTGTCGAAGATCCCCTCTTAAAATCTCATTAATCACGTTGTTCCGACGGCAGTTTGCTATATTTATCATTGGCGGTGAATCCCACTTTTAACTCCAAAACTAACTAGCAATAGAGCTATGAGTTACGCCTTCTCACATCCTTATTGCAAGCATCAATAATTTAAAGGAAAGCCTTTTCCCTTCGAATATAGTTTACTCAGCGGCAAGCCACAAACTTTGAACAGAAATTATTGAGGAGACCTCTCTGTAAATACTCTTGATTCAATCAACAGACTCAAGTCCTTGGTCTGCCAATTCATTGATAAAGACACTTGACACTCTCACTGGCCACATGCAGCAGCTGCTGCAGCAGTAAGCTCTATTCTACACCAAAAGAAATTAAGGTGATTTTGGAAAAGAGTTTTAAGTAGTAATATTGTAAAGTATTCGAAGAGAAAATGATAATGTTATAGGCATATTTATTGCCATTAGCTAGGCAATAGGAACCCTGAACTTAGGGCAAGTTTAATAAGTAAGTTCTTGATTAAATTTTATTCATAGAATTTTGTAATAAAAAATAAACCCGAAATATTATCTCTAAATTGGGGGAGCCCCATAAATGACTCGGGTTTTGAAATCACTTTTAAAAGGTGTCCTAAAGTATGCGATACAGTGTTTGAGTCACCAAATTCAGTGGAACTTAGTTTTTATACGATGACACATTTTGTATCATAGTTTAAGACACCGTTTTAAGAGTTGATCAAGAGTAAGAGAATTAAAATCCTGAACTAGAAGCAAGTTTAGTAAAAAATAATTCAAGTTTTTGATTAATTTTTTCAGAAAATAAACTTAATGTATACCCCCTTCTTTAGACTCTCTTGCGAGTTAGTTAGTCAGTCAAACTCTTCCCTAATTTTGTGCTGTGTACACACACAATTTTCGCATATTCACAAAGCCTCCCGAACCGTCATCAAAGTTCAAAGTTTGAACGGAAACCGAGAGGATTCAGTAAGAACAAAGACTAGGGCAGATGCAGATATTTACCGCCGCAGTAGGACAAGTTGTTGTGGCGTCGATGGTGATGGTGATACATGGTGGCACTGGTGGCCGATCCACCAGCCGATAGCACCGAATTGGTGGCTCCGGCGGCGGCGGTACAAGAAGCGGAAGCTGAGGAGCACGCAGTGGCTCCACTTCCCGTGCCCGTTCCCGTTCCCGCTCCCGCTCCCGCTCCGATCCCAGAGCAGTTGCTGTAGCTGGCTGCTGTGGCGGTGGCCACGAACGTCTGGTGGTGATGGTGGTGGTGGTGGTGGTGCAGCTGCAACTGCAGCTGGGCGGGAGGCGGTGGTACGGGCGCCGCCACGGAACTGCTGGACACGGACTGCTTGCAGCGACACTTCTCCAGCAGATTCGAGTAGGCCACGGCAGCAGCGGTTGTGGGGCTAAGCGCTGGCGTCGGCGCCGGAGGAGGTATGGACTGGAACTGGTGGTGGTGCTGGTGCTGGAGCTGGAGCTGCTGCTGTTGCTGCTGCTGCTGGTGGTGGTGGTGGTGGCGCGTCTGGCAGTCAAAGCCGTACCGCGAATGCATTCGTTTGGCCGGAAGTTGAGCGGCGGCTACTAAAATTGGTGGCTACTAAGCCCAGCGGGGGCTGATCTCAGTGGGGTTTCAAATCGAGGATATCATGTGATCCGGCAGGGTGAGCTGGAGACGTGCCAAGAATATCTCACTGGACTCCAAAGGGCCGCACATGACCATACATTGGGATGATCAAGGGATTTTTTAGATAAATTCCTGGGAGGATGTTCCAATGATAATAATCCAATGGTAGTGGTTGCTGGCAGAAAACAGGAGCAGGGATCGGGTACCAGGCAATGTGCGGAGCTTCATGTGATGGTCGTAATATCCATGGTACTCATTGAATTGGGTTTCAAAGATGAGTATCTAAGAGATGCTGTAGTTCCAATGATGATGACTTCCAACGAAGTAAAGCCAGATATCAAAACGCAAGGCTATATCATTAGGGATTGTATTTAAAGGTCACATCAGTATCCAAGGATGTGATATTGCCTGGATAGCAATTTCAAATATGTATTCCCGAGGTTCTACGTCCAGGTTTTCGAAAACAAAGCCAGATACGATATTTGCAATTTCATAATCCATAAATTATTTATAAGATCCAGGCTCCATATGTAAATCAGAGATGATAATCCCAGCAGGAGTGTTTCCAGACGTAAGTCCAACAATCAAGGTCAGAAAATCTCTTTTAAAGCAGAAATATCCCTGGATAAGGGTCCAGCAATGTGGATTTAATAGTTCCAATATCGAACTCCAAGGGTTCCGAAGGTGGCTGGGAATCCACCGGTGGTGTAAGCGGAGAAGCCGCCTGGTTGCTTCTGGCAACCGCTGGCCAAAACTGGCTCAGAAAGCGAAAGTGAAATCCTTGACCAAGCAACCAGTCTCCGTTTAGATTTCTCCTTCAACTGTGGGCGGCGCTCTCTTGTGCGTTCTGCTTTTCGGCTCTGGGTTGCGATGGCCGGATCCCGGATGCCGGATGCCGGATACTGGATGCTGGATGGCGGATGGCGGATGGCGGATAGTGGATGGCGGATGGCGTGGAAACGGAGCACCAGTGCCTGCGAACGGTAGAATTACAACTGAATCCAAAATCAAATGTTATCCTAGCAATATGCCTCCGAAAATAATGATGATGGCGAACTCACGACGACGACGGCGGCGCAGCAACGAATTAAATTACAACAACGGCGGCGGCGGCGGCGGTGGCTGCTGCTGCCTGCTGCCTGCTGCCTCGGCGGTTGGGTGGCCCAGCCCAGCTCCTGGTGGGTGGTGCTATTATGATCCGAGCGAGTAATCCAACCCAGACCCTCGAACAGGTCCCCCTTCCCGGCCGCCTGCGCGCTTCAAGCGGTGTGCCTGGCTAATTCCGGGCTCAAAGTCGCATTTTCTGGGATCTGCACAAGTGGTGGTCGGCGAGGCTGGTGTGGATTCGGGGGATGCTGCTGTATGAAGGATGCTGGATGATGCGCTGGATATGCGAGCGGGATGGCAACAGGGCAACAGGGCAACGCCGTCAAGGCAACGCCGCCTGGCCAATCCCACTCCTAATCGGTTGCTAGGCAGCCGCTCTCGCTCTCTCTGGCTCACTGGAGAGCTCTCTGTCTCTCGCTCTCGCTCTCGCTCTCGTTCGCTCAGCAACCCCTGGAGCAGGATGCTGAGGGATGTGTATCCTGGCCAACCAAATCGCTGGCTGCCATCCCTTCCTGGCACTCGGGGATGAGCGATGTGGGTGTAACCGGGGCCGTGGTGCGGGGTAAACTCAGAAATATGGATGCCTGTTGGGGTTTGTTTTCCGAGATGTGGGGGATGTGGGGATGTGGGTGCCGTGCGTGGAATTTTTGCCATATTCTCCCCCGTGGTCAGGTCAGAAATTGACGTATTTTTTCTGGCTGCCTCTCCTGGCCAGGTCCTCTAGCCTTTGTAACGCTTTCGTTGACACGGACATATTTCACATATTAATTTTGACTCTTCTGTGCCACCGGAGGTCGGTCCTTGTGTGCGAGTCCTGAAGTTGCTGCGGTCAGCTCTGCGGGCTATATCCCTCCAACCTGCCAGCTCCCTTGCCTCCATCCTCCGTGCTCCACAGAGTTGCCTTTGACTCGTGCTGCAAACTGTAAATATTAACAGGTGACCCTCGGGGCGACTCGGCAAGGTGCAAGTGGAGCGGGCAGGGTCGGGAAATGGGGAAAATCTAGCCGCAGGACGGTTTGCACTCTGACATTTTGTCCTTTAAAGTTTCCAAGCCTTTCGGGAGCGACTCTATTCCCCTGCAGAGGAGGTCGGTCGGTCGGTCGGTCGGTCGGGTCTCTCGTTTGAGGTGCCTTCAAGTGGACCGCATTCTCGCCAAAACATTTGGGATCTCAATGGCTGGTTTGCAGTGCAAAAGCTGTTTTGCTTTCGTAATTGCCTTTTGGGACCAAGATTGAATTTTTAGCAGATTGAAGAGCTAGTTGGATGAAGGAAAGCCGTTCACCTGGAATGGATCTTCTTGGCCATCGACAATTGGGGAAGAAGGGGAAGAGGCTGGTAGTACCTTAACTCTAGCTACTGAATCAATTCATAAGTTTGAAGTGTTTATTTGAATATTATAGATAACCTTTTTATTGATATTAAAATCATCTTAACATGGCTATTTCATAAAAGATTATGATTTTATTAACGTTTTATTTGAGATTTGGGTATAATAACCTTTATTTTAAGAAGCAAATCTTGTAAAAACGATATAATATTGAATAGCAAAGAGTTTTTTAAATAGCCTCTTAGTTAATTGCACCCTCTTAAGACCAACAGTGCAGCTATTATATATTGAGGATTACTCAAGGAACTATCAGTACTTGAACTATTTTAATAATGATTATTAGTTCATAATTAGCATATGATAATATATTATAATTTGAAGCGTGAAAACTATTGAAATAGTTACAATTATGCTTTTAACTTCATCTTCATAAGTTAAAGGCTTTTCCCATTCAGTCTTAGAGGGTCAAGACTGTCCCAAATTAAACACTATTTACTAAATGCAATTACTTAATGAAAAATACATTTATATAAATAGTAATAAAAGTAAAAGCATGAATCACAATAGATGTATAAGTTATAGAAATTAATCAGAAACCATAGAAAATAATCTAATTAGGAGATTTTAGTGGACTGAGCCACTCATGACTGCCCGTTAGATATACTCGGGTAAAGATGAATCTTTCAATAATTATCCGACAATAGAAAGCCAGGGAATAATGAAAAGGTTAACTATCTTTGATAGATCAAACTCTGCTGAATGAACTTTCCTGATAGTTCGAGTTCAAAAGGTTTATTGCAATACATCCACAAGTGTGCAATAAGCGCCACTTGTCCAAATTCCCAGCTCCCAGCTCCCAGCGCCACTCCAGCCGATGCACAGCTGAGCACAAATTGCCAGGATAACAGACAAGTGCAGGATTGAGGGGGAGCCGGCTGGCTGGCTTATCCTGTCCTGCATCTACTGCTACAACGTCAACAAACAATTAACCTTTTTGTGAGCCGGTCACTCCTCGAAGGGATGAGCTGCAGCTACTAAATGGGGTTAAAGCCGGCTTCAGAGGTGAGTCCTTTTGTAGAGCTTCAGTGACGTGATTCCCCCGGCAAGATAGCACTCTGCGAGCGAGAATTATGAATTGCGAGGAGTACTCGCTTTGAAAAAGAAATAAATTGGCGCTTATCTTGATTGCCAGCCAGCAAGCTCGCACAAATAGCTTTTTGTTCGGGACAATTAAAAGAAGCCCGCCATATGCGTCAGTTCCCTGGCTAGCTCGGAGTCGACCAGGATCTAGGTAACCACTCACCCACACTCTCACTAGACGTGGCCACCGAGCCAATCAAGGACCAACCCAACCCAAGCACTCCAACTGGTACGGATTCCCGTTTCGTGCTTTCTATTTTTGTGGCTCTCGTTATTAAATGTTAAGCTCGTCATCTTCTGCCTCGTCGATTCGATGAGCACCCAGCACAAATCCGTATCAATTGAAAAATACAATACAACATATATTCGTGGAAGGTGGAATATACACTAAAGCGTAGTAAGCGCACCCCCTCCAAGTCCATTCGCTGGGAAACACCACCCACAACCGGAACGAAGCACGGATACCCTTCAGCAGAAGAGATATGAAACAGATTTCGCTTCTTATTAGGTTCAGAATCAAAGCACTCTGAGAAAAATATATGCGAATATCAGGATTAAATTATTAAAGAAAGAAATCGGTTTAAAATGTACATTTATTATTAGTACATTTATTAATATAGCATTTAGATTGTAATCAAATTTAACCTGTGTGCAACCTATAGCATTTTGTCACCAAATTGAGTAGCTCTAACTTTTATAGTCTTAGATATCTGGGTGTTTATACGGACAGACGGACAAGCGGACAGACGGACAAGCGGACAGATGGACAAGCGAAATTAAAAGTAATACAGATTAAGCCTTCTGGAATTACTAATTCATAATAATAAAAAACCTGAAATGTATTCAGCAATTATTATAGTTTCTCGAAATTAAATTCAAGATTATTAAAGCAAAGAAATTCATATTAATTCCCATGAATTTTTGCGCAGTGCTCCGAGCTCGTGAGCCTTTTATCGCGAAGGAAGGTATTAGTTGACAGCGGGCGGTTATTAGCGAGTCGTCGACTCATCCACGTGAGCACTGAGGACGTTCCCACTCCAATTGGTACCTCCGCACCCAGTCGGGCACCGTGTGAAGCCCTCTCAATTTGTTGTGATTACCCAATGATGTTGCCATCCGGATTGGGATTAGAATGATTTGCCCTGCTGCGCGGCCCCGTTCCCGTCCTCGCCCTCGTCCTTGTTGGTGGTGGTAATTTGCGCTAATAAAATCAAGTACGTGGGCAAACATGCGTCCTCTTCGACCCCTTTTCCGCTCGGCGTGTCCGGTATTTGTTAGATAGTTGCGAAGTGTAATCTCGATTAATTCATTGTGCGGCGCTCGAGTGGAATATAATAATTATGTGTGCGCACCGGAGGATATCGGTCCCGAATCCCAATTCTGGGTTCCAGCTGCACTTTGCCTCTTTGTTGCTTTTTGTTGCCTTGCACGTGGCTCTCGGACGGATCTGGGTGTGTCGTGTGTCCTCCGGACAGGTAGTATCTCCCATTATCCTCGGCGGAGGGTGTGCGCCAGATATTCAGATAGTCGTACCCATCCATCTGTCTAACCACCCAACCAGCCAGCCATCCTGCCATTCATCCTGCTACGTTTCAGTTTTCAAATTAAGTCGCCTTAATTGTGATATCAGGCCAACGTTTAAAATGCGCCCGATTTTAAGCCGGTCCTTGTTTCCAGCTCACCCTCCTCCCCCAGGGACATGTTGATCCTGTCATTATGTTTGTTTACAAAGCCGCGACTTTTGCTGTTTGTTGTTTCCCGTTTGCTGGTTTCCGCTTTGATTTCCCGCCCACTGGCAGTGATGTCAGGATTCCCCGGAACCAGAAGTGTTTCTGTTTCGGGTCCGGATATGCCGTCATCACCCCGTAAAAAATCGGTAACGCGAATCGTACGCTGTACGTTTTTTTGCTGCCCCTCTGTGTTTCTGATCATTAAAAAAGAGAGAAGTGGCATCGCAACTGATTGTTATCCATTCAGTTTTTGCACAGGTCTTGTTTTGTTTTCGAATCAGCCTGGTTTTAGCCAATAAGCGGCAGTAACAGATTTATGGAGATTGGCATCTGTTAATTGGTATTCTTTCAGGGGCTTAGTTACTTTACTCTTAACTTGTAACGTGAGAATTATGTTGGGACATTTTAAAAAGTGTTTTCTATGATTTAAAATAAACTTTAAATGCGTGAAACCTATAAGAGTGTTGTTGGAATATTTGATAACCATATCTCTTAACGATTCTATGATCTCTCTCTCTAAAACTTATCGATATAAAACTGATTTTTGCTTTAAATAAATTTCTTATCGATCGAAATAAAACAGATTTCATTTATAAGATATATTTGAAAAGTCTCGGATTATATTCTCCCTACTTACCCGTCACAGTGATGAACGGCGTCCCATCGTCGTCCTCGGCGGCCTGCACCACGGTCACTTGGCCATTGGCCACCTGCTGGGCCAGATCCACGCCATCCTTGATGGCGCTAAGATCGGCCATGCTGTGTATAGGTATCGAATGGGTCACGGTGGTGCCGTTGGGCTCCGTGGTGGTAATGGTGCCAATAGTGCCGCCGTCGCTGCTGCTATTGACCATATGCCCATGGATGTGGGCCTCGTTGCTCGAGTCGCTGGCATCCATGGGCAGGACAACGCGGATCACCTCCAGCTGGCCGTCGTCCGTTGTGATCGCTCCCGTGGAATCGTCGTCGACTAGTTTCTTCTGCAGGAGCTGGCAGTTCTGCAAGAGGGGGAGATATTTTACCTATTTATCAAGGAGGGATGATAGGTAAGGTGAGAGCTTTATTTTAGCAAATTATTCTATATGGAGGAAACTTCAATTTGGGTCCTTAGCAGCGTGCTAAGGATTTAGGATACAAGGACTTAGTGTGCTTATGTTTGCAAAGTGATTTCGAACCCACCTGTGTCATGACATCCTCCAGGGTGGCGGACACAACGACTCCATCCTCCGTGCAGAACTCAAACTCCTCGGGTCGCGGTGGCGAGGTGTTGCTATTTGTGGTGCTGGCGGCGCCGGCGGTGGTGCCCGTGGTGGCGCTCTCCACCTCGACGGTCAGCTGCTGCTGCTCCTCCACTGAGTCCACTGGCGGCGAGGCGGCATCCACGATGGCAGAGCGCGTCGAGATGATGAACTGGCGCTGCGGAGCCAGGCGTGTGGTCATTGGTTGTGTGGTGTCTGGGATTCTCGTTCGCGAAAGTGAATTGTCCTGGGACTGGGGACTGAGGCCTGAGGCTGCACCTTTGATGCTAAATTCGTTGACTAGTAAGTGTTATGTTCTGTTCCCTCCGAGAGTTAAGGCAATGGCGGTGTTTAGGTTAAGTTCAGGCTTCCTGTTCAGGCTCTGCTCCCCGCTCCTTTAAGGTGCTCCCTGTGGATGCTGCAAGGGAAAGTGAAATTCACAGATTTAACAAGCCATGTCGTCCATCAAAGAGCAGGTCGTCTTCAATAAGGAAGCAACATCATCCCCCATTGTGTGGCGCCGCTCCCCTTCCCCCCATCCGTATCCTTTGTTATCCCCTCCCCGGCGGTGTGCAAAGGCGGCGTTGGTGGTGGCTTCCTTCCGCTGCTTCCGCTAGGGCGTTGCTATGAAATTAAACTTTTCGCAGGTATTTCTCCGTGCTTTGATTTCCCCATCGCTTTGTTCTCCTCGCAGCAGGAGCGGCACAAAAATATCTATATATAAATATGCGAATATGCTCGGAGCGGGTGTACGCTGTACGGTGAGCCTATTGTGTACAGCATCGTATTTTTCCCGGGCGGCCATTTTGATTTACTTCCTGCCGCTGCTGCGGCATCTTCGAGGCAGCGCTTCCATTTTTTGTAGCCTACGCACGGGGGCAATGTTTTGGGGAAAATTTCGCATGGCTTTGCGGGGGGAATCTCTGAGGCAGAGGCGTCGTTGGATCAAATAATAGTGGGATACACATACACATAATTACCGACTCATAAAAAGTAACTATTATAGCCTAGCTTTTAGCGGGATATTCTGAATCGGAAATCGAGCTATAAATGGAATTTGGTTAGTTTACGGAATTCATTATTGCAAAGCAATACTAACTAAGGACAGAATCCAGGACTGGTCATAAGAAAAATCTTGAAAATAATCAATCCTATGCCTACACCAGGGTCGGACAGCCCATGACAAACTGGGAGCCCGAAATAAAGACCACCTTAGAATTAATGAGCCCGACAGTATATGTGAGCCCAAATTGTGTCCTGTTTTTTGTTTAATCCTTTAAACTAACGATGTGAAGGTTTTTTTTACACTTTTTAAGTAAAATCATATAGCTTATCAGCATAGAAAGACACAAAACAAAAGAGCTGTAAAAGAAATATGATGTATCTTAAGAAAAAAAAAAAAATATATATCATTGGAGAATTTTAGGTTTATAAAGCAAAAATAAAATATTTCAATACACACACAGACAAAAACAACCAAGTTTAAATGAGCTTCTCTCCTTACAGCGATGAATACTTCCCCGCTTTAAATCCCCAACTTATCCTGCACTATTCATTAATTATCCTTAGCGCGATAATAGCCTCGGGGAACTGTTCGCGAGTGCAGCTTTCAGTGTACTTACATCAGCCCACACCCCAGGGATTCCATTCCGGCGCACAGACTACGCCTCTGGCCAATTAAATTAGACAAATTGTAATTGTTGACGACACAAATATGTACGTTTGGCGATTCAAAGAAAAGCACATTTCATTGGGGCAATTTCATTGTTAATCATTAACAATCTTGTGTTTGGGAGCGTTAAAGGTAACCGTAGGTGTTGTTTTCCTTGTGCAATTTATATTTTATGTTTTGGTTTGATTTTTTGTGAATTTGTAGCCAAAAAACTGATGATTGGAAGGTTTATTTAATTTCAATTAAAGGCTCATTACTGCTGATTTCAACATTTGCAATCGCTCATACTTGCTGATGCTCTTTATGTTCTTCAATAGAGTAAAGTTGATTTATTTAAATCCAATATTTTAAATTAGTTTTCACATAACCCTAGACTATCGTTTGCCTCTGTTGTTTTAACTATTAATATATTAAATAAATTAGAACACATTCTACTGCCTTTAGCTTCACTACAACCGAATGGGTTTTAATTGTTGAATTAAGTTTCAATATATTTTAGTTTATTGGTGATTTTAATGGTAATTGGTATTTAATGCCTTGACTAGCGTTTAGTTAAATGTCTTTTATTTACATTAGAAATCTGATGACACTTTTTCTTTAATATTTTTCAACTGTATATATAATATGTAAAAGGATGTTGTGCTGATTTTTGAATTTGTGTATTATTTGGTTAGTGTCTTAACCGTTTTTAGTCGTAACCGTTTTCAGTACATTTTACAACGCTTTTTGATTAGGTTTCCCGTATGTTTATTTACAGATCAGTCTGCCTGATTTAGAGCTCCAAATATTCACACTTTCTGCGCGTTTCTTGGCACTTTTGCACCTTTGCACCTGCCACCTGCACTTGTTCACAGGGCAACCGGCTCAAAGTAAATAAGGTCTGGAGAAAGCGCCGCTGGCAAGCCATCCCGAAGTCAGGGAATTGAACTTTGGGGGTTATTATATTATTATAGGGAACACCGGCTGAGGGTATCCCCTTTTCGAAAGCGCGGACAGAACCAGCGACCCGGCGTACGTCACTTCTGGCCTGGACTGGGAGTCGGGCTGAAAGTTGTTGTTTATAAACAATAAACGAAGTTGGCTAAGGGGGACTGACTGTTCCTAATGGGCGGCAGTGGTGGGTATTCAGAGTGGGCGGGGGAGTAATGCGTTTTCCCAGGTTGGAAGTGAACTCCTTGGGCTTTCAGTGCACAAATCAAACGGCGTGCGAGGCGAGCTCGTAAATTTTGACGCGTGAAAAGTGCAGCTCGCTCGGGGTAAGTTTTCAGGCACGACACCCACACTGGCAGTGTTTACACCTGCACACCGGTCCACCTGTACAGTACACCCGCACACACACACACACACACTGAATAAATCACTAGGGACGCGCAACGCCAAATTATTGATCAAATAAATATCCTTTTCGGGATTCCCTGAGTTCTCTCCGACGCTCTCTCGCAGGATTCTCTCGATTGGGTCTCGACTTCGATGTCGGGCTTTTACCGTGTTTATATAGAGGTTTATATACAGTAGTTAAAGCTGCTGCGGTGTGTTTAGTTCGAGCGTAAATATGCAACTACGGCGGGGAAAACATTTCAGCCGACTTGACCGAGGAAAACCCGCCAGCAGCAGCAGCGGCAGGAACGGAAACAAAGCCAGAAACACACGCAAAGTGCAACTGGAAAACAGCAGCACTCGAACACACTCTGGAAACTGAAACTCACTGGCAATGACAATGGCCCGATAGGGGGTTGATACTTTTGGTAATAGGGAATTGGTCAAAATGCATGCTGATGGCGATGTGGCACACAACCAACCTGCTGTCGGAGCAGGCAGAGCGAGGTGGAAACTCATTTGAATACCATTTGAATTCGTAATGAAAGGACAGTGGAAACTGCCTACCAAGAATTATATTTTGGCTGTAACTTAATTCTAGTTTAATTGCAATATAAGCTAGAACTTTAAGCTCTAAGCTTAACCTTATTTCACTTAAAACGAACTAGCGTGTCACAGGACTCGGACTTGGGAATTCTAGGTGCACTCTTAATAAAAGTTTGAGCGTAAAAGCATACATAAAAGAATAGAAAAATAATACAAAATTGCAAATATTCACGCTTGATAATCTGATTTAATTTCAGTTTCAAGTTTTGCTTTTTATAATATTTGTATTGGTAATTTGTTGGTCAAAGAATATTTCAAAAATAGGGCTAACTGTTTAGTTCACGCTCAGGCAGTCTCAATTTAAGGAAGTTGCAAAGTAATATGTTAATAATAATATTAATATAACACTATTCTAATTTATAGTTCACATTCTCCATACAAAAAATACTTAGAAACTTCTTTGTTCTCATCATCATTGAATACGTCTAGTTTTGCCTTATAAAATAAGTTTACTTTCCTTGCACTGTGACGATTTCATTTATGTGAAGACCTTTTATTTATTTACCAGAGGACTTCGTCTAATATTTTCCTGAACTTAGAATATTTATGTGTTTTAAATACGATTTAACTTGTTTAAATATGTTTACTAATGTAACCAAAGTTGTGGCACATGTTGGGCCCAAGATAGATAGAAAGGCAAAAGAGTAAAATGCAGGAGAGTGGGAGCCAAAGGACACTGCAGTGGGTAGCTGCACTTTTGGCTAGTCCATGGCATTGACCCTTTTTTAAAGTCCTACCCCTAAGGTAGCCTCTCCGGCGGCAGCTGCGTTGGCATAGGGACAACCCGAGAGAGAGAGGTGACTGAAGCTCAGACAGCGTGACGCTTCCTCCAGGCCTCCGCCTAATATCCATATTTATTCACTTAATGCCTGCAGCAGGTAAGGTATACCCGTGGATGGAACAGCTAGGACAACATGTGTTTGGCACAGGACTCGGAGGTGCTTAGATATATCCTGGCAGTTGGTGGACTTTTCTGGTAGGAACATGTTGTATTTATTATAATTTGTTTGTCAGGTGTGGGTTTCCTGCATACCATTTCATAAACATTATAAGAAATTTGTTTATGGGATCTGCTCTTACCTTTTGGTTCTCTTTTAAAAGGGAAAGCCATTAGGAAATATATAAACAACTTGGAAAGCCTGGAAACAATCAAGTTTTCTTTGCTGAAAATCTTGTTTTTGTGCTAAATTAATCACAAAAATAGTTGAATATTGAAGCAGTGTTTTTGCTCCTTTGTCTCCATTTCAATTTCGCCTACAACTGACGGCTGATGGCCAAACTGACATTGACATTCATTAGAACGGACGCAACTCATCAAATGAAAGATGATGAATGTAATATGGCACTCGCTGGCTAGGCGTGTGCGGCGTGTGTCCTGCCCCCGCCCTCTCGACCGCGCCCTTGCCGCATCCTCCCCCACTCCTCTATTCGTTGTCACCCCCCACTCTTTCCAGGTAAGAAGACGGAGGCAGTGAAGCAGGACGAGTGGCGTGGCGAGGCACCAAAGCGGAAGTGCCCAGCAGGATGGAGAAGGAGTTGTACACTCCACGAAAAATTGCAGAAAACACTATAAGTGATGATTATTAAATGTAATATAGAGGGAGTTCAGATAATATTTCAAAAAAACATTTTCACGAAGTCGATATGCGGATTATTAATTTTTAAACCAAATAAAAATTAACATAGAACAGCTTTCCGAATTGAATTTAGCTCTGTTTTGGCTTAGTTATGATTATTTTTAACTTTGATTATCCAAAAATTATGATATAGAAATACTGATTTAAAGACCCAAAAATACGCATATTTTGGCCAAAAATCAAATGATAGCCAAATGGCATATATTTTCCGATTCGCCATTAAAACTATGGTTATTTGGTAATAAAATATTACAAAAAATAGGAAATAAAATTTTGACCAATTTTTCAAAATTTGATAAGGGGTTACATCATTAAAATTGTCAAAAATTGATAAAAATTTTATTTTTCTTTATTTCTAAATTCGGTATGCAGATTATTAAACCAAATAAAAACTAACAAAGAACAGCATTCCGAATTGAATTTAGCGCTGTTTTGGCTTAGTTATGATTATTTTTAACTTTGATTATCCAAAAATTATGATATAGAAATACTGATTTTAAGACCTAAAAATACGCATATTTTGGCCAAAAATCAAATGATAGCCAAATGGCATATATTTTCCGATTCGCTATTAAAACTATGATTATTTAGCAATAAAATATTTAAAAAAATAGGAAATAAAATTTTGACCAATTTTTTCAAAATTTGATAAGGGGTTACATCATTAAAATTGTCAAAAATTGAAAAAAAATTTATTTTTCTTTATTTCTAAATTCGATATGCAGATTATTAAACCAAATAAAAACTAACAAAGAACAGCTTTCCGAATGGAATTTAGCGCTATTTTGGCTTAGTTATGATTATTTTTAACTTTGATTATTCCAAAAATTATGATATAAAAATACTGATTTAAATACCTAAAAATACGCATATTTTGGACAAAAATCAAATGATAGCCAAGGCATATATCATCATATTCGCCATTAAAATCTTAATTATTTAAAATTAAAAAAATAAGATAAAACATTTTGGCCAATTGTTCATAATAAGAAGTAATTTTGAATTACATTACTTCTAAGAACACTCAATAAACTTACTATAAAACCACTTCCTGGAATACAAGATTATCTGGATTCAGCTGAAATCATTAACGAATCGCGCTTATCAGCTAACCATGTAACTTGCTTCATCGCCTGCAAAACGAGTCTGGAAGCAGTGCCCTTTGATCAATCAGCATCAGGGATTCAATCGCAAATCGCAGCCTTGGATTAATTTTTAGCTTTGCCATTATGGCTTGCCACCTGGCAACTGGACCTGTGGCACCTGCAGCCTGGGAGAGGTCTAAATTTGTAGCTCCTGTAGTCCACAAGACAGTGAACTCCTTATCTCCTGGCTGGCAACAGCAGAAGCAGACCTTAGATCATCAGCTCCTTGATACCCACGAGGGTATCCTACTACCTACTCTTATTGCCCATGTTCAAGGATTTTCAAAACCCAACAATATTTTAAAATTTAACCTACTTAACTAGTTATGATTAAGCTACCGAGCAACTACATAAAATATTGTGTGACTAAGTATAGCAAACATTAAGTAGAAGATCACGTTTGCACACCATACACACAAGGCCATATGTGATTAACAACTACCGCTTATCAACGCGCTTTGTCACTCTGAAAATGAATCCATATCAGTGCTCGAGCTCGGACTACTCTTTAGTTATGCAACTATTGCCTTCCACCTGGCATCTGGATCTGTGGTTCTAGTACCGGACAGCTTTATACTGGTCTTTCGCCCGGTTAATCTGCGGCAGAAAGAATCTGTTGGAAGATGGGAGGTCAGCTAGCGACCATCCAGGATTAAGTGGAGCTGAATATTATTAAGGAGAAAGTCAGCCAATCACTTCTGGCTGGACCTGAAGGACCTGGTCACGAATGGAGAGTTCGAGTCGCGGACCTTGGTGAATCCGATCACAAAATAATAAGCACTGTGTGAGCTTCTTTGATGGGGAATGTTCCAAGAGGCCTACGAACGCATCTACTTTCTATTTGTAAGGCACTCGAAAATGAATAATAAATAATATTAATAAGAAAAGATTGTATAGTTGTTTTAAAATTGACAAACGATATACAAGCAATAAGAAAGATGAAATATTCTTTAATACTGATATAATAAGGACAGATTGTAAGCTTGTTCAACTTGTAATACCTCGCTTTGAAATACAAATTCTCTCGGTGTATTTTTGAAATGTTGGTGCCTGATGCTTACACCTGGCGCTAGGACTCGCTGTAATGTGCAACCGGCCATGGCACACTCCATATGGAGGTGGCACTTGGCTTGGGACGGGGGTGCTCCTGCAGGGTTGCAGGACGGGATGGGATCAAGGGGATGGATGGATGACTGACTGGCTGTCTGTTTTTCGGGTTTCCCTGAGAGGACTCGACTTAATTGTCTCTAAATGCCTGGGCACCGTGGCTGGGAAAAGGCGGAAATGAAAATGCGGAAAAACCGCTGCATTGGGTTGGGTAATTTTCTCATTTTCTCGTTCAATGAAAATTCGCGCGTTGGTCGGAAAATGAGAAAAGTTCCACTTCTTTTGATCTTCTCGATTTGCGGCTTCTGAAAGTTTTTTCTCCCATTTCTGCTTCCTACTTTTCATTTTTTATTTCACCTGATAATTAGGAAATTGAGGGGGTTCGCATTTACCTATATATAAATATATATACATATACACGCCGTACTAGAATCTACAAGGAAGTGGAATCTAGAACTTACCATATCGACTAAGCAGCTTCTTTAGCTACTGGAACTCCGTTTGTTTAGTGAATCATTTTGAATACTTCAGGGATTCCTTGGGTTCCCTGTGTTGTTCAAGAACTTCTTTTGGGGAGTTACTGGCCGATTTCTTGCTGCTCTAATCCTCGGGTTTTTCCAACTGGATTACGGCGCAGTAAAGGGACCGGAAGGAAATGGCTCTCCGATTCGACGTAACCGAATTGTTTGCGTTTTAGCGGTTGCCTAGCAACAGATGACACGAAGAAAACAACAAACATTCGGCGCGCCGACATTTCCTGGTCCTCGGAATCCAGAGGTTCCTGCCTCCATTTATAGTTACACTTTGACCAAGTTAATCACAGATAATTCTTATAAATTTATTAAAAATTGCACGTTTTGAAGGGTAAAAACTAAAATAATAATAATAATAAGTTCGATCAGCTGCGCTGGAGATGCACAAACTTCGATGTTACTATCGATACTATCGATGTTCTTAAGAAAAATTTTAAATGTTATCAAGTTGGCGGGAAAAGTGAAAAATGTACAAAAAGAGAAAGAGAGAAGAGAAAGCCTAAAGGAGGTAGAGAATGCAAGAAACTGGACTTCCATCAGCAAGGGTGATAACACTGATGATAAAAGATGTGAAATTTGTTCCGAACAAGAAGGCAAGCAAAAAATGTGAAGTGATCAAAAACGAAAGGAAATTGGGCTTGTGTGTGAGCCAGGTTAAAATTTGAAAGTAAATAAAATAGTATTTACATTGTAAACTACGATTTCTATCGATGTTTTGGCAACAGCTGCCAACAGTGTTGGTGAATGCCCAAGCACAGGCAGCTGTATGTAAACTAACAGAGAAAATTATCTGTTAAGCTAACTCGTGTTGCTTATCGATAACTATAATTTCGAAAGGGCGGGCTTTTTGAAACTGAAACCCAGAAATATTCTAGCTGCATACTGAGTACTCAGCTAATTCCAGTTAAAAACAACTTTCACGCAGCGCATGGTTCAATATAGGAATATGTTTCCGCCTTTGACAAACATGATCAATTCGCTGCGCATTGTTCGCTAATTAATTTGTTGCGAATTGCAATTTTAACACTTGCGTTAATTGCGAAAAAACCTCTCTGCGAGTTGGAATGAAGCAATAAAAGTGGCAAGCAGCCTCTTACGTTCGCTTGTTTACTATTTTTGCAGGTTTGTTTTTCGTTTCTAGTTTTTCCGTTTTTGCCGCTTAATTAGCCAGGTAACTCGGCAGGTGAGTATAGTGCACACGTGTTGCACATTAACGCCATAACCTGGAACTTATTGCACTGCTCTCGTCTATCTCTCTCTTGTGGATTTGCTGTGCTTTGCTTTATTTAATTCAACTGCGTCGCAGGTTGAAAGGGGAAATAGAAGGGGTGTGGGGATTACCCCGGGATGGACCGATAAATGGGGTCGAGTCTCTGTAATGGATGTTAGTAGTTTTATTTTCTGTCAAGTCCAGCGCGTTGCCAAACCATCCAAAAAGCCAGTCATTTGCATATCACTTCATGGACGCCTGCTGCTGACAACTGCAGGAGGTTTGCACCGAAAAAAGCAATAGAATATAGTGAACTAAAATCTATAAAAATATTTATAATATATGAAATATTTATATTTTGTAAAGGGGTTTATTTAGACACAAAATATACCACAGTTCTATGCATTAAAATTATACAGCCTGTTTGTAATTAAATTTAATAGATCCATAATGTTTAAAGCACTATTAAAAACTTAATCTCTTGAAAACTATTTAATTATCTGTCTGCATGATTTGCTAATTTTATTTTTAGGTCATAATTACACATACGCCAATAATAACTTACTAGTTTCCCCCTTTCGTCTTGTTTATTTACGTAATACATTTCCGGTAGTCAGTGAAGAGCCACAACATTCCTTTAAAGAGATAGTGTCAAACCAATTAGTTTACTCAGGCTTTGTGGTGGAATTCCTAACTTTTTATAACACTTTCTGACAGGTAAGCCCCTATCGAATAGAAGGAAATGAAATGAAGTCTATGGGATTAGGTAGCAATTTAACGATGTAAATAATTTATGACAGATGATTAATACCTTTATTATTGAATAACAGTAGCTACCTTAACAAATTAACACATTATCCCATCGATCCCTCTGGAAAATTACTATGGGGTTTGTATTATTAAAAATAAAGTTATCAACAGAAAAAGTAATACAGAAATAATTGGCCACTGATTTGAATTAAAAATGTTTTAGTGAACTTTAGATATATTTTGTAAGTTTAAACTAATTTTAATTTTATGCCAAATCTTTGTTAAGAACATTTTTTGGCCGTGTATAAGATCTGGACACGCGTAACCCCCAAGTACCTGAATGTGACCCATAGGGAGATATACAGGAAGAGAGGGGGCCGAGCGGGAGGCAGGAGGAGTCACGGCAAGTTTGCCGCTGTTTCTGTTACGTAGTTCGTGTGCAAGGGATGGGGTCCAGGGGATGGGAATGGGGATGGGATTGCGAAGCTAGAGAGACTGCGTCAAAGTCAGCTTTCAATGGCATTTCTCGTCTGCCCACGTGCATATGTAACCAACAGACAACAAGCCCGCTGAGTGGCACAGATACACGTGCACCGTTGGAAAATAAGAAAACATTTCGACAGAGAGAATCTTTCCGGGAATAATTTCTTAGAAATCTAAGACTTATATATACAATATAAAATATAACATAATTTCTCAATATAATGCCTTATATTCCTTAATATCTGCTTTTAAATTCATGAGCAAAAAATTAAGAATACTATTTGATTAAGAAATATCTAATGTGAGGAAAAGACATAACATATTTTAGGTATTTCAGAGATTTGTAAATCGTAGAAATATCATTTTATATAACTATAAATAACTAAAAAATTCTTGATTGTAAAAATATAATCCCTATCGCTTTAAATAAAATAGATAGAACTGTTTAGCTTTTAAGTCACACGGAAGCCACCCCTAGGAAGCTCACCCCTATTTAATAGCCTTTCCTCCAGTGCACTATCTAGGGGCAGCTGTTGCAGCATGTTTGTGTCTTGTGGCTCTGTGGCAAAGCGTTTGTTCTTGCCGTCTCACCATCTTACCATCGGCCTCCATGGCGTATGCGTAACGTGCTTAGCCTCTGGCGTTACATCAGCCAAATGCGAGGGCGGGCTGGGGCACTGGAGAAATGCAAAAACATCAAAAGCAGATAGACGGTGTCATGAGCAGACTGCCCGGCGAGACACTAGCCTATTCCGATTTCTTGCACATGATTTGACAAGTTGCGGCTATATAGCCGCCGCACATCCCGCGTAACCCGCGACCCGCAACCCTCTTTTCCTTTGGAGCATGTATCACATGCAAATTCAATTAATGCAAATGCCATTACAGCCAGCAACTGTGCACATATCTCGCTCGCCCTAGCGGTGTGTGAGTGCGCATATAATTAACTCGACTTCCTCCACGAGTCCCAAGTCGGGCTTGGAAGCAAAACAAAGCCAAATAAAGTACAGTGGGAGTTGTATTATGTATGCTTTCAAATCTTACACAGACCATAAGGGCCTTCTAGGAAAAAATTGTTAAGTGAGGGAGTTAAGTAAAAGCTCAATTGAGTTTTAAGGTATTCTCGTTATTTTTATCCAAAGCTCTGAAATAGTCTATACTTTGATACTGAGCTTCCAATATAAACCCATCATTAAAGCAGAATCAAGGAGATGAATTGACAAACCCAAATGGCAATCTAATTAGTCTGCCTTTAAATCCGAAAATGTTAATCCTAGGAGTTCGATCCATTGAGGCTTGACTGTGGCACCAAAGCCCGGACTCTGGAGAGTTACAGGCGGCGTCACCTTGTCGCCGCCGTCGTTGTCGTTGTCGTTGTTTTTTGCTGACATCTCGAGCCCAATAGGAAATTCAAAACCGCCTTTTGCCTTTTTTGCTTGATTTATCAACGCAAGCAGCAGCAGCAGCAGCAGAGCAGCATTCGCATGCAAAACGTGTAACAATTTGTGGGTTTTACATAAGCGGGAGGTGCTGGGCAGAAAATAGAACTCGTAACCATACCCAGTAACCGTAAACAAACACGAAATCAATTAAAAGCAAATGAAATTCATCGCAAGCAGGCTTTGTGAGCTAAAGAGAATTCCAGGCCGTCCTCCACACGAGTTGAAATATAATCCACAGACTTGGCTTGAAAGCCAATCTATAGTGGTTTTACGTTATTGCTCTGTGTGGCGAAGTAATATTATTTATTAAATTTATACGTTCTTAAGACAATTTGCACATGTTTTCCAAACAAGCTTGTAAGAAATACAACATTACAAATAAGGTTAAAATAATGTAATGCAAATATATATGTAGTAACCTATGGATACATATAATAGATTTATTTCCAGTGTCTTTTATATATATATAGTGTACCAGATTCTTAAACTTGGGGATAAAGTCCTCATATCATACATTTATATTAACATTAATTGTATTTTCCCATTTTATATTGATTTTAATATAATATAAGTTTCTAGGCAGTCAATTCCCATTGAGGCAATCAAATGATTATCTCACAGATTGGAGTTCCGAAGCGAATAATTCCGATTTTGTTGATTACTTTTGAGAGTGTGTCTTCGGACTAATTAATGCCAGGCACTGTGCATGCATTTGCACCATGACAGCTGCTATTCACCTACAAACAACCACATACTGTATGCTTGTGTGAACAAATGCCGCGTTCTATGTAAAGTATTTTTTGTATTTTTATTTTTATTTGTCCAGCTGCGGGTGCACGTGTCGTTGCCCCTGTCCCTCACTCGCTGTCTGTCTCTGTCCCTCGCTCTGTCACTCTGTCCCCGGGGCTTTTTATAAACATTTCTCGAGATTTCTAATCTACATAACAATAAAAAGAACAACAAGCCACAACGGCGAGATAGATAGAAGTATCAGCAGCAGTAACAATCGCAATTTGTGTTCAAATATATTATAGCTCTCAGACCCGTTCCACTTGAGTCTGTTGTTTCGGTTTAATTTCAGATTATTTTCGCTTTTATTAATAGCTAGTTGGGTCTTATCAGAATTTTATGTGGTATTTCGTTCGCTGTCACTTTATTGCTTTTGATTTCACCTCGACTTTGAAATTGAAATTTCGCTAGTTGATAAGGTAAGGGAAAATCGGCCACTTCACGCCAAAGCTAACGTGAAGGGTAGGTCTATTTTCGGTTCTGTCAATTAAGATGGATCTCGATTGAAGTCCAATCTCCACGCTCCAACTAACCCAGCACACCCCATTTTTCGATTAGCCCTTAGTTGGTCTGCTGATCGCATCAATGTCGTTCGCACCTGTCCTAAATCAAAGGTGCAAATTACCTTGTGTATGAGCGTTATTGCACCAACAAGTGTTAGAGTAGAAAACGAAGCTTTGCCTCACGATTATTTGCGGTTACTCAAGTCACAGTGGAACCAAGAAATGGTCATAAATTAATTAGAATATTCATAAATTTATGTTGCATTTATATAAGAATATTTCAAATAATGTTTATATTAGAAAAATATTAAAGTTATACTCTGTTACTCAAATGTTATTTAAATATTTATTTGTGTTTTTATGCTCAGTTCAGTTTTCAGTGTCACATAAAGTAGACTTGTACTGAACAAGTTTTTTAGTTATTTTACTGTTTTTACTTGCGCACGAATATATTAAAGCGATATTGTCACATTTTTTAAGCCATTAGTATTAGATAAGTTAAGACATGATAAATATATTAATGCTATGAGAAACGTGGCCATTATTCCATTAATTTAACATGATATGCACATAATTATATTTATTTTTATAAGTGTTTTCATTGCCTGAATTTTTACCAAGCTCATAGCACACTGTGTTCGGAATCCGCAGTCTCCAGTGGAATCCCAAACAAAGGTAGCTTCCAAATAGGTTTCACCAGGTCTGGCAATTGCAATTGCCGTGTCAGTTGCTGAGGGGTTTTCCAGCGACTCTATTCGTGATTATTCTACAGCCATGCAGCCGGGGGGTAAACAATAACATAAAAACACAATAATAAAATAATTTAACTCTATAACACAGACGGATAGATAAGGCGCCACACAAGCTACTGAAAAACATGGAATCATGAAAACAATCTACAAGTGCCGGCGGGGCCTGTCACTCCATTTCGACTCGGCCTTAGCTCTGTTTGCTCTGCGGTTGCTCTGGATGATGAAAAGCCAACGTTATTGCATTTCATTTTCGTGGAAATTCACCGAAGCCACGTAACGCTTTCGATTAGCAACACGTGACCATAAAAACGTCCCGGGCCATGTGAGTAAGTAAGTGTATTACAGCTGCGATAAGATGGGGGCCACATGAGTAACGGTGAGCCAGTTTTCTGCGGCGGTTGCACGTGCCCTCCACCGGGGCGTATGTGTAATTTACAGAGCGAACACGTTACGTATACGTAACGCCGTGCCATGCGATACCTGATGCACGTGCCGACGCCGCCGACGCCGCCGCCGCCGACGCCGCCGCCGCCCTGCAATTAAACCGAGAGAGAGAGATGAGCGAAACGTCGAATCCAAAACAAAATCAAGCCCCAGGCCCAGGCCCCGGACTTATGCAAGTCCAGTGCCCAATTGGACACGTTTATGTCATTCGTCATCGCAGATCACGGTGCACGAAGCTCGGAGCTTGGAGCACGGATTTCGGATTACGGGCTATGGGCTACGGACTGACCTTTAGGGTCTAAAAATAGCCAGAAACAGCCATTTAAATACAATCAAAATGCTGGAAAGCCCAACACAAAGGAAGACAGTGGAGCTTCTATTGGACGTACTTTCAAGGCGATCTATTTTGTAGGTCCAAAAAATACACCCAAAGCACACATTTTTGACATATTATATTGTTAGTGTGGGACTTGAAGTTTCTAAGCACTAATTACTTTACACATTATAATGATTTTAATTTATAAATAATAAATATTTGCTTTTAATGTTTTTTTATAACCTAAATGTCATTTATAGTTACGTAAACTCTTAAATAAAAATAATAGGAGATTTTAGGTAATTAGGAATTATGAAAAATTAAAGTTATGATAAAAATTGTAAACAAATTTTTTCACATAATAGTTTGGGTTGAAGAATACATACTGTAAAATCCAAAATCAACTTAAACACAAATAACAGCGTTTGTTAATGCGAAAACATTTCAACAACACGTGACCAACAACAAACTTGAGCTCCGTCTGGGTGTGCGTGCGTGTGTGTAAGTGTGGGTCCGAGTGCGAATGTGTGTGCGTGGAATTACTGTCATGCTCGGCTCGCGTGAGAAATTACGTCATGCGCCACGAATTTGTGTGTTATTATTTGTTTCTTGTTGCTTTTTTTCGTTTTTTGTTTTTTGTTTGCCACTTTCGACGTGTCTCGATTAAAAAACAGAGTGCCAGAAGGAGAGAGGGAGAGAGCCAGAGCGAGATAGGGGCAACGTCGCGTATGATTATTATTATTTCGTTTATTAAACGGCGGCAGAAACAGCAAAAACAAGCAAAAGCCGCGGCTGTTGCGCTCTGTAATAAAAACAAAATGTCGGCCGAGTGGTAGTTCGGCCGGCCCGTATGGGTGTGTGTGTGTGTACGTGTGTGTCCGATTGTTGTTGCCAAGCGCTCTTTATCAGCTTACCGCTCTCTCTCTCTTTGCGCGCTCGCTCGCTCTCTTCTCAGCCGCCGCCCAGTTGACTTCGCCGTTTCGCTTTGGAATTTGTCACGTTCACGTGTTTTATTGTATGCCGCTTTCTTGTTGTTGTTGTCGTTCGCCTTGAGCTTTTGCGTCTTTTTTTATTATTATATTATTTTCATATATGTATGTTTGTATGTATTTTCCTTAGATTTGTATTTTAAGTGCAGCTACAATGGCAAGCCTAAGCCTGTTCGTCTCCAAATCAAATCCAAAAAAATTAAGCGGGGACAATACATGCATACATACATATGTTGCACATGTCTATAAGAATCGCTCATTTAGTTGGCTCATTAATATAATTCACACGCAACTAATGTATGAGCAACAATAACGACAATGCCAACTATCATATACATACATATGTACAGTGCCTTGTGGTTGTGTAAGTGCCGTGAATTTATAGTCGTCTAGTCATCAAGCCCCCGAAACGGGGCAATCGGCAGCACAGTGGTGCGGGTGGATCGAAGAGGTCACAATACGCGGCCGAAGGTTGTGTCGTGTAAGTGGGCAGACGGTCTGGAGCGTGACTTGCAAAACGCTGACAAATTACGGCTTGAATCAGTTCATAAGCCCGAGGCGCAGCTCTGATCTGGGGTACTATGAATCTAAAGTTGAACCCACAACCTTGTGAAGATTTTGTATTACTATATGAAGAGATATTTCAAGAAGATGTTTTGAAATCCAAAATATGCTACATACGTAAAGTAACATCTTATAGAAACATGCACGTTCACACAGAATATGACACATATAATATTTAATAGCAGTTTTAAACATTTACGAAGCAAGAAATAATGCAACCAAAATTAAAAACAAAAGGCCATAAAACAATTTGGCAAATTGGGCAATCTTTCATGTAACTCTCCAATGAGCCATAAAATACGGGATTTGGTCCCACTGTGGCAATCACGTTCGCAGCACACGAAATGCGATAACACACACACACACGCTTAGCTAGCACAGACAGCACACGCACGGTGGAGATGGAGGCAGCCACAGTCGCTCTCTTTCGGTCTTGCTCGCCCTGGTGTGTTATCTACCACCCCCCGGCACCCCACACGCCCACTAACACATGTTGCTCTCCCGTCATCGGCATGCACGTCATCAATGTGGAGCTCTTCGCTCTCTCGGCTCTTTTTTTGGGGTCTCGTGCCGCTCGCCGAGTCTCGATTCATTCATTTCGTTTTTGCTTCGGGCCGCGAACGGACGTAAAAAAGCGGTGAAAACGCCACGGTGCAGTGACAGTGCAAAAAATAAAAAGAAATAACCAAAACCAAATCCAAAAAAAGAGGGAGAGAGCAAATAAAAAAACAGCAAAATTAGCTGGAGGGGCAATAACAAATTTGATATATATATATACATATATATATGTTTGTGCTTTAATAGTGAAACACGACACACACACTCGCAACACGCACGTTGCCCGCTCGCATCCGCAGCTGTATAAGTGTGTATATAGGCGGCTGGTAAAATTCCACTGTCAAACGACGAAAGGAAGTTATTGTTGTATATTAACAAAACAAATAACAGTGTAGTCTCTGTGTGTCATAAAATCTAAAAACGTGTAAGCAGGCAGGCGAAAATAATCAAAGAATACGAGTACTGCGGAAAATAAAACAAAAAGCGGGCACGTTTTTCGACACTATTTGTTTTCTTTGTTTTTGTGCACCGTTCACGCGAGAGAAAGGGAGCGAACGAGGAGTCGCGTAGGGAGCCTCCTCCAACAAGTGCACTTTAATTGCTGCTCCAAAAATAGAGTACAAAAAAACCGTTCCGTTTGTTCGGGTGAAAATACGGCGACATTATCGCAATCGTTATCGCCCATACGCTCACGCGCGCACACATTCAGACATTCGAGACGTACTGATAAGCGAAAAGAGTAAACAGCCACACTTATCAGCATATTCCATTCGTTCCAACATAAATATAAACACACGCTTCGAAATGCCATTCTAAATTTGTAAGAAATCCGGGAAATACAAGAAAATAAAACGTACCTAGGCTCGCAACCACAGCAAAAAGTAATTCGCCCACCAACCGAATTCGCCGTCGCCGTAGTCGTAGCAGTCGCCTTCGAATTCGCCGCATCGACAACCTGTTTGCTCGACCATAACTCGCCCCGGCATTTATCTCTCAATTATTTCTGCATTGACGTAAGGAGCACAGACCACTTCCACCATTCCACCACAACTGCAGCAAACGACGGCGACGCAGCAGCAGCAGCAGCAGCAGGAGCAGCCAACGGTCACACTGCCCAGGAGCGGATTCAGAAGCCAAATCGGAGTCCGACGAGGATCGGGGAGCGGATCGAGGAGGAGCATCGGTAGCGGCAGCGGCAGCGGCAGCCCCACCATGGAGCCCTACTGGAGCGAAGCGAACGGTCATGCCGCACATCCGGTTAAGTATGAGAGGTAGGTATGACAGCCACAGATCCCGCTGGACTGTAAGTCGAATAATCAATAAAATCAAAACAATGCTTAAATTCGAAATCCGAAATCACAATCCAAACGCAAAAACACAAAACTCACTTTCACCTGCGCGCGCTAAGCTTAAGCACACAGAGAAAAAATATCACGAAATGTACCAACAATATGCCAGTTAATCAGGTAAAATAAAGAAATAGAAATAGGATTATAACCTAAACAACAACATATTAAATGTATTCCAATCAAGCTTAAATATAATCTTGTTTCTCTGTGTCAATACATATCTTTAAAATTTATTATTGACTAGAAAAGAAATGTTAGCCTTTAATAGGGATAAAGAAAAGTTTAATAATAACCTCGAGTTAGCAAATGTCCTTCCGATTCAAAAACGATAAGACTAAATACTATTTAAATATACATTTGACTTAGTACATATTAATGATTTTTCGATATTATTTAAGTCCGATTTGAAGCCATTATGAACCTACTAGCTAGAGCTAATGACTTTCTCAATTAGTTTCAAATAAATATTATTCCTATTGTTGTGATATATTTTGTGATGCCTTTTCTCTGTGCATTAATTAATGGTTTAGTGTAGATCTTAGACTCGCATTTAGTGGTTCTAGCCTAAGTCTCCGCCTCTTCTATAAATTTCTTCATGTTGATGTGTGCGTGCTCGAAAGGATCGGGTGTGGATCACTGGGAACTCTTTTGGATCGAGTGTGTCTGTATGTGTGTTTGTGTGGGCCACGTATTTTTAGCCAACGAGCTAGAAAGCAATTTTGAATTTGCAAAACAAACGCGAAAATCGGGCGAAGAAAACGTGGGCAGACTCTGTCGCCGGGCTATTCTTAGTCGAGATTTTTGCTTTAGTTTTGCTTTATTTCATCTTTATTTTTCTGTGTTTGCCAAAACCAAAAAAGAAAAAGAAAAACAAAACAAACAAGAAAACAAAAAACCAACGCACGACTCGCCAAACGTGATGTTCCGTTGATTTTCCCTGCGAGGTTCCCCTTCCACCTTCCCAACGAATTTAATTTTTTGAACTTGAATTTCGTTTAAACGTGCCCGAGTGGAACCGCAAAAAGCTGCGTTGGTGTGGCCAGAGTTGCGATAAATACTTTAATGCGTTGGTGTGGCCAACGACTGCTATAAATAATTTAAGAGGCTTGAGGGGCTTGTGTTAAAAGTAAATCTCCGTTTTCTCCTTTTAATTTTTTATGTATTTATTTCATTAAACTTGAACTCGTCTTAAACCTGCCCGAATAGAGTGCTGCCTTGGAGTGGCCAGAGATCCGATAAATAATATAAGAGGAGTGCTTACGGACTTTTGTTCCTGTCTGCTAAATGTCAACGGCCAAAACGTGGCTATAAATATCAGTTAACAACACCGTGGCAGGCCCTTCCCCACTCCTCTGATTGGGGGTTGGATGGGTGTGCTTTTCACGTGCCTGTGTGGCTTTCTAGGGTGTGGGTTGTGGGTGCCAGTCGGTGTCCTTTTGAAGGTCAACAAGTTTTCTGTTTCCCCCATGTTTCTGCTGCTCTCGCTGTTGTGTTTTTTGATTGAGCATTGTATTTGGCTATTTTGGTATTCAGTGACCACCACCACGGCTCCTGGGAGCGTTTTCCTCTATAAATACACAAGGGCTAATCGAATGAACCGCTCATCAAATATGCAGCTCCAATTTGATTGGCCTTAGCTTTTGTTTTCGTTAGGGTTTTCGGTTCGTTTCGGGTTTTTCCAGTTGGATTTTGGGTTTCAGCTTTGATTGCCTTTTTGTGGGGGGAAAGTTTCCCATGGCGTATGAATGTTATGATTACGTATACGTCACGTGTGTTGTCTAGTCACTATAATTAGCTTGAAGTCTTGGAACTAATGAGCGGAACAGGTTAAATACATTTTTAAACGATCGATTCGGTTCGAATTTAATCTTTGCACGCGTGATCAGACCACAAAACAAAAAAATAATTACCATCATAAACATAATAAATTTGGTTTGCCCCTGCAGTTGGATGCCTTATCAAATGGCACTTGGGGTAAACACGCGTCTTTGTCGCCACTGAAGTGTTTATAATTTGCATTACGCGCTGCCATCTAAATCAACACCAAAGTCAGATATAAAAGTAAAAAATAACAGAGAAAACACACGAATATCTATAGAGATAAGCAAACACGCGATAAAAAGCAAAGCGGGCGTGACGCACAATCGCCCTCCGATAGCATAGTGTCTCTCGCTACCTATATCTCGGTCCCCATGTGTATCCATCAAGTGTCCAGGGTTGTCAAGCGTCAGTGAGATCTCGGGTTTGTTGCACGACGAGACAGTTGCTAAGCCCCCCATGGAAAACGAAAAAATAATACACCCCCAAACCCCATTTAATACTCAGCTGTCTCTCGTTGTTTTCGATTTCGGGATCTTGTCAACGACGCCCAAAGACGATCTAAAGACCCTGACCCAGTGATTAGTGTTATTTACGGCACTTACGGAAAATCCCATGGAAACTCAACTTGCTGAACTACTGCACCGGTCTGAGAACTCTGAGAAAGTGTGTTTGTTTGCTGGCTACGTCTGTGTTACATGGATCCGGAATGGATTCCCTGTAGGCTTAGCAACTCACAGATGTTCAGCAAGACAACACGTCAAAATATTCAACACGATTTGCACCGAGGATCTGGTAGAGTCACCTGAAAAACTCCCGCGGGAATTCGTCATTAATTATGCCTGTCGCTGAGTGAAAAAACTATTAAATATAGAAATTAACTTAAAATTTATGCGATCTCTAAAAAAATTATAACTTGCAAGAGTGTCGTTTCGCAAGCAAAACATTTACACACCTTTAGATGCACTTAATAAAGGTGAATACCCTAAAATTCTAAAAACAGCAATATTTGCTAATTAATTGTCAAAATTCCCATATAAACACAGTTGTTTATAAATTTTTCGATCCTATAAATAATATATATATCGTGTTTATCAACAAAACAAACAACAAACGCATGCTGCAGGCTATAAATAGCCCCGAGACCGGAGAGTGTTATAAATTGTATGGACAGATGTATATCCGCCTGTGTCCGGGACGAACCCCGATCTCGATCTCGATCCGATCCGCATCGATACGATTCGCTCCGTTCCGTCGCCGGTCTTCTTATCGTCTTCGCCAGCGTCATCGTCCGCGCCGTTCGACGTCCATTGGCATTTGAGAGGCGGGCACGTAGACCCTGCAACGTTCACGTTCCATGCCCAGCTGCCCCCTCTGAAAAAAACCCCTTGTAACCCCTGTGAAACGTGCTGCAGATATTGTGAAATTCACACAGTATATATGTTTGTTTATATGTGCACGGGTATGTGGTGGATTTTCGTGACTGCCGTGATTAATGCACTCCGCTCGATGCTTTTGGCGGGGTCCGCTGATGGTGATGGTGATGGTGACTCATGACCACTGCATTTGATTGCCGCTAAACGATTTAAATAGATGGATTTGAGTGTCTTTTGACCCAGTTATGGCGAGAGTGCGGTTCATTAATTTCATCTGGGGAATGCGGATGGGGCTGGTCCGGGACCCGCGGGGGATGTGTATATAGCTTCAGATCTGGGATATCCGATTAGCGTCGGAATTTGGAGCGTACTTGGGGGAAAACCAATTTTAGTAACCATTTGAATATGTTAATCTGGGTAATAAAAGTAAACAACTGGTATTGCAGCTTTTTCCGAATAGGTTTTGTGAATGATTTGCATAGAATAGTTGGGGGAAAGTTATTGTCTATTTTATTCCTACATCCCTCTTTGTTTGAGATTAATATTTGATTCTCACGTGAAAACGGTCTAAAAATATCTATGTTCTATGTGCAATTACTAAAATATTCGTCTCATGTAGGCAACACATTTACAAGCCTTTCCTTGGTCAGATCGGTATTTCTGTATTTATTTAAATATGTAAATATATATTTACCTTAAAAACCGTTCAGCTTGGGCACATATTTATTTACAAGCTTCGTGTGAGGATTTCAAAAGGCAGAATCAACTCCATTTGTGATTCACTTTCCTTGAGACAAAGACAGCTTTATCTCATCACTCGCAAATGAGCTACGGAGCTACGGAGCTACGGAGCTACGAGATTTCCATTTGCACATTTCCAGCGAATCTTGAAAATTCGATGGCCCAGCAGTGTGCGTAAAACCTCCTACAATTGGCCTCGTATTTGTGTCTGTGTATAGCTGTGTGTGCTTCATGTGTCTATGTGTGCCTTTTGTATCTGTGTCTCTTCATGGCATATATATATGTACATGTGTCTGTTTATACTCGCACTAAATTGTTTTTCGCTTAGACAGCACGCCAGAGAGCCATTTGCCAGGTTTGCCAGGGAGACTGTTGCCCTCGCCATCGCAATTTCGATTCCATTTTCAGTTCCTCGATCCCAGTCCCACTCCCGAACCTAATCCCCCATCCAAACCCAGAAACTGTTGCCGAGCAATCCATCCGGCACGTGCACACGTTTGTGTGTGTGAAGTCTGAAATTTCGCGAGTCGAATTCCGCTGGCGCTGCAATTTGCGGCGCTCGCATTTTTCTGGTCTTTGCACTTTGGCCAATAACAATTATATCACGTGCCCGTCGACACGTAGTTTTCGTCTGTTCCGTCTATTTCGGAATATTTACGAGCTGTTTGGCTCTTTTCAGTCCAGTTCCAGTCCGCGAATCTCACGTGATGGCGCATCACCTGACGCCAGGTGCAGCATTCGGTTCAGGCGTAATTGGCGCTAATCTAGCTGGCCATATACTCGTGATAAATCTTATCAGCCGAGCGCAGCAGCATTCAAGGTCGCCGATCAGGCGAGAACCGAGCCAGTCCAGGCCCAGCCCCGCCCACTTTGTTAATTGGCACAGACAGAGCAGATTCTTCTATTCCATTTACTTTGATTTATATTTTGTTGTCTCTCCGCGCCTCTGGCGTCATCACTTGTCTCGGTTGTTTTCCGCTCTTGCTGCTGCCCTCGGAGATTTCACAATTCTCAATCCGAGAAGGCGGCGACGGCGGCGACGGCGGGGGCGGGGGCAGCGCATTTCCATTGCCCAATGTCGATATGGAAATTTTTGTGACACAGATCGGCGGCGGAAACTGGTGGCATTGAATGCCTCGGATTGTCCACCGTAAACATCTGAATTGTGTAAATCAATACACAGCGAGAAATGTAAGCAGCAGGGTTCTTTCTAATACCAAATATTGAACCAATTAATGTTTGCTATTTGAAAGCTAACAAAATGTAAGATATCATAGAATCGAATAGGATTTAATTGCTTTTTATAGAGAATTAAAGAGGCTGAGTTTGGATTCTGTTGAATTCCTGAATTCGTGATGTGTGGGCTCTTACCATCGACAAAAGATACATGAATCACTTGCGCCATCTGAGTGAGTCAACAGTGAATGACACTTGGCTGTTGATTAACTTTGGATTTCGGTAATCAAGATATGACTGTCCCAGAGCATTGTCATCAGTATATATCTCGGAGGGAGAGGGTCTTTTATAGAGGGATCACATACTAATCTTAACAGCTTGTTTTGGTGTGGGATTCCTGGGAATTTGCCACCATCATCGGAGATTAAGTGAACCGCCAAGAACAAGTTGTATTCGGCTTATATCAGTTAGGTCTACTATTTATGGCACTCGAAGTAATGACCAACAATAATGTCAGAAAAATAGCAAAATAGCAAAATAGCGTAATAGAAAGGCCGTCACGTGTCGCACACAAATCTTATCTCTTTAGGGTTTAACTACCCGAGATAAGGGACAGGAAATGGTTAGACAGTAAAGAACTCGAATATCAATGAACCAAGTTCAGAGAGATATCGGGGCGAGCGTGTGCAAACTATATTATACATTACTATGGGCCAATTATCACCGACTCATGCGTAGACAAACGTGCCAGAACCGCGCTACTCCCTATGTAGGACCCGGATCGGGGAATGCTGTCCATGCCTTTGGCAGCCCACGACGACTGATCGGATCGGTTAGAAGCTGTCGTCATCGCCGCAGGGTCGCAGATACCTGTGGATCTCACCCTCGTATTTGGCGTACTTGTCTTTCTGTGCCAATTACTTAATAGTGCGATGACAAAAACTGCGCCGAGAACGTAAACAAACGCAAGCCATTTCGCTGGGACAGCGCCACCGCTTTGGGGGGCGGCGGCATCTTGCCAACTTTGGGGATTTCGGGTTCTTAGTCCTAATTTTCTCATGAATCAAGCGAGTGATTCTCGCGGACTGACGCTGTTCTCAGACTCTGCTCTTTGGCCAATGATGTAAAGTGAGCCAATGAGTACACGCCCTGTTCACGGGATTGTTTGATCGCGATTTCCCGATGGCGCAGCCTCCCAAATTAAACACGCCTTCGCTGGCAAACAACAATCTGGTGAACTCTATTCAATTGTATGACGAAGAACAATAGGAAATATATATACACGTAATTTTCAGAGGAAAGAATCTACTTTGTTGGCGTTCCTTAGAATATTAATATTTCATCTAGGAGTGGTGGGGTGTTTTAATAACATTCTAATGAATAGAAATGATTAGTAGTAGTAAAACTTAGTAGCTTATAAAATGTGATAAATTGAACTCAAATCGAAGTTTTACATATTCCATCAATACATTTGTTGTATATAACTAAAAGCTATTACCTGGAGAGGAAACAAATTCAATTAAATGCAAGTGAATCTTTAAAAAAGCACTTTTTCTTGACAACCAAACTGCATTTTGTCTGTAAACATCTTATCGATAAGTTATTTTGGTCGCGTTTTCAGCAACTTTTTCTTGTTTACCCTGTAAGAACTCCCTCTCTTGATATCTTAATCGAAAATAAATATTGACCCGAGTGCAGTCGTCAACCTGCACTCATCCAAGGCGATGATGCGCCACGCCCCAGCTCGAAATCACTTTTGTTTGCATTACTCATACGCAGTGTGAGCCAGAGCGTTGGAGGGGTGGTGGACCGATAATTGGCCACGGCTTAATAATCGAATTCAGCAAATTGTGCTAAACGCCGAGATGAAAACAAGTTGCTGACGCCTTTTTTCGGGTGCAGGGGAGGGTCCAAGTCGATTCAGATCGGATAAACAAGTTCTAGGCGCCGGGGACTGGTGCGTTCTGGTATCTCTCGCCATGTATACTATGTGGACGGATAAATATCGCATATATATACATATATACATATACTATATGATTTGTTTGTTGTCGCCCCGCTTATCGCCTAGAGCCATGACACTTATTATTACGAGCAGCCAGCACTTCGCTCTTGCGGCCACTTTATTTTATTTTGGTTTCTAGCGCTTTCGAGCCGAATCTCTTGGCCAGCGTTCGTTATGATGTGTGTTTTTGTTTTGGTTCGAGAAATTGGCATTCAATCGGTCTGTTAAATGTAGATTCGTTCGTGTAGGATGTGTGATGTCTGTGTGCATAGTTTACTCCCCGAAAGTTCCTCTGTGGCGGCGGCGCTTGGCAACCGATTTTCTGGGATTTTTTGTTGTTGCCTTACAAAAATGTTGTTCGAATTTTTGCGCTCAGCCTTTTATTATATTTATGTTGGCACATGGCAATAAAAACGTGTAGAGTCTAAAATTAGATGGCCCGATATATATGCGTGTCTATGGAGTACTCATGTGTATGAAAACGTGTGGCATCTGGCGGGGCAAGTTCTTGAAATAAATTTAAAAATCAAATGGCTTATGCCAGTAAAAATGGTTTTACGCAGAGTGTGATTGATGGGGCTGTATTCAGAGATCTTGTCCCTATTTTCTGGCATACATTTCAATATAATTATTATGATTTAAGACACAGCATCACTTAACATTTAAGTAAATCATTTCTGAGGCGAGAAATAGTACTGTTGGGCTGGGAAATATTTATAGTTAATTAAAACCCTCATTTCAAGATCCACACCCGATTATTCAGATTATTTTGTATGTGGTTAATGTGCGTGTGTTATTGTGTGAGAGAGACACCTGCCTGGCTGGACACAAGGACCTTCCCTGGGATAGGCCCTGCACCAACAACAACTCCGTATCGTATGATAAATATGTACTTTAAGGCATTTGCACCCCGTTTTACTACAACACAAACCAAACAAAACGCTCGTTTGATTTTAGCCAAGCGACCGACCACTCGGCCCAAAAATCCAGCTAACCGAGGGAGAGAGAGAGAGCTCTTTGAGGCGCACTCACTGATTGATTTGGCTGAACCAGCAACATGTTTAATCCTCTGATCTCTCTGTTCTATTGCAGCCTTCATTTATTTTACATACTTTTCGAGAGCAATAAATAAAAATGCAGAACAAAACCAAAACAATCAATTAGTTTTAACCGCATTTAACTATTAATCCTAGGTTAACTAGCTTAAGTTACTACTCCTAAGTCAGTCTAAGTTATGCGCCTAATAAATACATTACTAAAACGAAAGAAAAACCAAAAATCTGAACCAAAACGAAAAAATCTGATTGAAAACCAATAATATAAAAACATTTTTGAACAAGATTTGGACTTATCTGTGTTTCTTTATCCTTCCCACTTCTTTTTGCATATCAAAACGAATTATAGCGAAGCAGCTGTCTCCAGTTTTCCTTATTGCACAGAATCTAGTTTAAATTTTTCAACATCCGCCACGGCATACAGCGAGGACGATGCTGAATATGCCACCGGAAGACGAAATAAGACATCGAGGGTAAATATTACAATTTTAGAGAGCGACCAAACAAACTCGCGATCACATATTTCCGAATTCCGAATTTCGAATCAATTGAACAAAAACAAAGCACATGAGACAAGATCAAAGGATCAAATGAGAGTTAGAGCAGCGCCCGGATGATGACGCCCACGCCCACGCCCACTAGCTATCACACACTGTCACCCACCAACCACCAACCACCACCCACTACACACACGAGCAATGACTTTGAGCCATGATGACGCCCCCGCCATCGACGCCGCCGACACTCTTGACCCTTTTTTTATTGTTAGCCGAAGTTGATGAAAGAATGAAAATAAAGCGAAAAAAGAGATCCGAAATTAGCGAAAAATAAAGTGAAATGAAATAGCAAAAGAAAACGTCTCTCAGCCGAACAATCATTTAGGCTTAGGGGCCCTAAGAAGCCCAAGAAAAACCCTATAATGGGACTTTTCAAACACCCTTTCGTAAGCGCCACTAACCAAACCTTATCTGCGACTATCCTCCCATAGCAAGATCCGCTCTCCCATCGCATAATCGAGAAGCGGAGACGAGATCGCATGAACTCCTGCCTGGCGGACCTATCCCGCCTCATCCCGCCGCAGTATCAACGCAAGGGTCGTGGCCGCATCGAGAAGACGGAGATCATCGAGATGGCCATCCGGCACCTGAAGCACCTGCAGAGCGAGTGCCAGCAGAAGGAGAGCGACTATCGGAGCGGCTACATGGACTGTATGAAGGAGGCGGCCAAGTTCCTCTACGACGTCCACATGCAGGACTTTTGCCACCGCCTGTTGGGTCGCCTGCAGGAGCACATCGATGAGATGTTCAAGAGTGAGTACTTAGTTGCTTTGATTAATGAATCTATTAACTAACCTCTACTACCCCTTCCAGCGGACTGCTACAAGTCGACGCGCAGCTGCCACATGCCGGACAACGTAAGCGCCTCGAGTGGAAGCCCGCACCAGGCGTACCATCCACCTCTGTGCCACCTGCGCGACATGCTGGGCGCCGCCTCGGCCTCGGACGTGGAGCACAGCCAGGACCACAACGACGTCAAGGACCTGAGCTTCCGCAACCATCTCAACCAGCTGCAGAGGAATCAGCAGGCGGCTGCAGCAGCGGCAGCCGCTGTAGTTGCGGTGGCCAATGGCAGTTCCAACGGCTCGAACGGCGGCCTGGAGTCCAAGGTGCCGCTGACCAATGGGGCCAGCGGTGGAGCTTCGATAGCGGGCGACAATGTGCCCAGCAATTCCACGGGAAGCGGAGCCGGTGCGGTGGCCGGGGGAAACAGCAACAGCAGCGGCAGCAACAGCAGCAGCAATGCGGCCAGCTCCACCACCTGTCCGCCGGCGCCCAAGGTCACCCCGCTGACTGCCCACCAGCAGCCGCACCAGGCGCCCGTGATCACATCCACAGCTCCTCATCACCACCATCACCACAATACAGACAGCAGTCACCACGACTTTGAGTCGTCGCGGGAACCGATCCTCCACACAGACACCTCCAACATGCACTCGCCGCCGCCCAGGGATCTGCTGCTGCAGCAGCATCCCCATCTGGCCCACAGCCACCACACCCAGGACAGCCTGCTGTCCGTGAGGATGCGGAACTACTCGGAGTCCTCGCACGAGGTGGAGCACAACAACAACTACAAGTACAAGAACCACATCAAGGAGCGCTTCGTCCACGAACTGCACGACGAGGAGACGAGTAGCGAGCACTGTCCGGTGGCTGCCCACCTGCAGAGCGATCACTCGCACATGCAGGCCCACTCGGAGCACTCCAAGGACGGAACGGAGCCGGAGATAGCCCCCATTATGGCCAAGAAGCGCAAGCTGGCCGAGGCGGCGGCCAATGGTGAGATACCCCTGGAGGTGCACACCGAAGCCATCGGCACTAATGTGAACCCCGCCCGGCTGGAGAAGCCCTCGCCCTCGTTCAACTTCAGCGACATCAAGGACATAAAGTCCGAGCTGCACAACGGTAACTCCAACTCCAGTCCCCTCCTGGCCAAACTGAGCGCAGTGGCGGCTGCCGGAGCCCAGTTGAGCACTCCCAGCAGCACCACCGCTCCGCTGCCTCCGAGGCACTCCTTCACAGTGCCCATATTCGCGCTCCACGGTCAGGGCAACTACTACGTGCCCCTCAACGTCGACTATAATGCCCTGGTACCGTACCTGAACGGCATGGATCTGCTGGAGAAGAGCTTCACGAGCATGCCGGTGGTGCATCCCATCAACATCAATGTGAACTTCATGCCCAGCTCCCCGTCCGCTTCCCTGTTGGCCGCCGCTGCAGCTGCCGCAGCCGTGGCCGCCGGAAAACAGCAACAGTCGGTGGTTACAGCCGGAGCGGGAATTCCCCTTTCGACCAACTCGGCGGCGGCCCAAGCGGCGGCCGTGGCTGCAGCGGCGGTGGCCAAGGCTAAGCTGGAGCAGGCCATGAACCAGAGTTGGTAGGATGAGAGCGGGACGAGAGCAGGCGACGGGACGTCAGATGGAACAACTCTACCTCAGTACTTCTGTGAATAATCATCAAATGATTAATCTCAAAACAAAAACACTAAGCGGCATATGCGCCCAAGTATACAAAAGAAAAAACAAAAAGAAAATATAATCGGAGAGAGGAGAAAGCGAATTCATTGGAGGTGCCTCTGATAGCTCTAGGGACTTGGAGCCCCAATCAAAGGAATAAAGTGTGGGGTAAACTAAAGTTTAAAGATTCAGTGCGTGGAATACTTAAAAACATTTAAAGAAAAGTTTATATAGATTCTTAAATTACTGAAATGGTTATGGAATGGTAGGGAAACGTTCAATAAATTTAACATAGCATCCTTTTAGACACACAAAAATCTAGATTCAAGTCTCTGGAGATTTCAGAAGCACCCGGCTTTATAATTCTGGTCTAGTTTGATAAACGGAGATCGCCAGGAAGCGCCTCAAAGGTGCCCATGATGAGGAGCAAACAATTAGGTTTGCCAGTTAACTATTTTTGAACAAAGCATAAATGTCTATTAAAGGAAAACCAAACATATGTGTATATAGAAGCATGTATGTATATGATGCCAAGAGTCAGTCCCACGTAAACAGAAATCTAATGGATTTTAAAACTAAACTAAATGTGAATTAAATGTATTTTTTAGAGGTTTAACGTTTTTGCAATTTAAATAAGTGTTGTGGTTTCAAATCAGGTAGTCTAATAATGTAAACCGACTCACCCGTCAAGCATACATAGTAAAATATATATATACAAGCAGTTATATTGATAAACCCACATATATATATAGTAAACCACTAGTCAGAGAACTTGTACGAAGACGTAAAATCAAAACAAAACAAACAAACAACAAAATATTAGGAAAACAAATCAAAAAACAAATTATCTTAAATTCTATGTGTAAATAATGTTTGCAAGCAAACTGTCGTTCGCTTAAGTTTGTATTTTAGTGACAAATTATTTTTAGTTGGTTGGTTAGCGTGTGAAAAAATCAAAGGCATAAAACAAAATACAAAAAAAGAAAATTTGAAAAAATCCAACATCTTTTCTGTTCAAGAAAATGTGTGCCACGTTTCATTCTCGAAATGCGGAAATAGGAACTATTATTATTATTATCATTATTATTATTATTATTATTATTATTAACATTATTACTACCGTCTAGCACTTAAGTTGATTGTTTCTTTGTGTTCTTGTTACTCAACAATTAAATGCAATTTCCAAGATCTTTCTGTCCGTCGGCACCTGTTTCCCTGATCCTGTTTGCAAGCTAAGCTTCGTGTGCGGCTGAAACTGAAAGTTGATAGCACAAAGATATAGATTATTGATGTTTTACGACTCTTATTAATGTGTACGATTACTTTTACTGTGTACGGTACTGTTAATATACAACTACGTTACTGTTTAATATATTTTATAAATGTATACAGATGTAATAAAAAAGATCAAAAATGAAAGCACTTTTTCGTTTCTTGTGCTGTTTGTGGAGCTAACTGGTTCAGGGGGTATGGTATGTAATTGCCGAAAGCACTTGGGGAAAAGCGTCAATTAAGTATGGTAACAAACAACACCATTAATTCCTGTCAGGGCACCATAATATTTTTGGTATCCTTTTGCAGCAAGGAATTGCTCAGCGACATCCGGGATCGGTAGGGCCTTACATTCAAAAATTATTATATAATTAAAAATAAATAGTACTATTGGGATTTTACGAAAACTGACAACTGGCGCAGTGGGCAGGAAACTCGTATCTCTCAACTGACATAGCCAGTACTTTAAGATGGATGGATTTTCCCTATTTGGTAATTTAATTTTCCAAGAATTTTTTTGGGGAATTTTTAGATAAACTAGATTGTCTTAAATAAATTGTTTGAAAACCTAATAAGGAAAGCAGCCCCCTAAGTAAACTTTCATATACAATTCCCAAGGAAATAATTAAGTTGATAAAGTCCCTGCCAATGGCTAAGGTTCTTATATCGTGCTGGACAGTTTTTAGCTATTACCAATCGAGTTTCTGTTTCCCAAGGAGCCCATTAATTTGATAAAGTCCCTGCAATTGGCTGAGATTTCATATATAGTGCCGATCAGTTTGCCGTTATTATAAGTCGAGCTATTACCGAAGCCACACGTTCGCTTGAGCGGATAAAAAATAAAGAAAAATCAAACTGTGCTGCTACTTTCGCAGAGTTCAGAATGCAAAAATTCATATTAGCGGGCCTCATCCTTTTTATCGGTGACCAATGTAATGGCAATCCGATTTGTGATTTTTTCGATACGGTTGATTTAACGGGGAGCCCTAAGTTCCCCAATGGCTCTTTTAGCTATAAAAACCTAAATGTTCCTGCTAGCCTGACTGGCGACTATGACTATGTGATTAGATTCGACGGAGAAAAGGAGCCAGTTCCCAAGCACACCCGGGGATGTGTGTGCAAGTTAAGGCCGTGTATTCGGTTCTGTTGCCATCCCAAAAAGCTAATGTCTAGTGAACTCAAAGAGTGTTCCAACTATACAAACGAGACTCTTACATACGAATACGAGATGAATGTTACCCAAAGCGATGGAACAGTGGTGAAGAAACACATTCTGAATGATATGATTGTGCAAGACGAGTTACCTCTTCCTTGCAGGATGCATTACAGCCTGGATGCGGAAAACGAAAAGGAGGATATGTGGACTCTATTTGAAGTAGGTTTTGTTTCGTATAATAAGAAAAGTAAAGAAATTCAACCTGGAAGTCTACTTTCGCAGAATGGGTCCCTTTTTCGACACTATGATTCGGTACATATGTCCAAGCGGGAATATTGTTTGCAGCCAAATGTGCCGAGTACTGGGAAAAATTATAGCCTCCTTGTGCCTTACAACTGCATTATAGAACCGCCTTTAGACATGTCATATGGTAGGTTATGGACAAAAAAGCTGTATGAAAAGCATTTACAAGAGTTCACCATTCCAGTCCAGCTGGGCTCGATCTTCTGCCTGTTCTTTACGATTTTGTTCTACCTGTGGCTGCCGAAATTCCGAAGCCCTCATGGCAGAAGCTGCTGTCTCTACTTTATCTGCCTGACACTAAGTTTTTTGCTGAATATCTTCAGCATGTACAAAACATTCAATGATAACGATTATTTATGCTTAACTAATGGTAAACCCAATTCGATCCTGCAGATGAGCTTAGACTAATATTAACAATTGCTGTTAGGCTATGCTGGTTACTTCTCGATAATGGCCGCATTCATGTGGCTCTCGGTCATCAGCTTCAATGTGTGGAGAAACTTCGACATGCGTCGGTCCCAGGGCTTTTACAACAACGGTCGGAGTAGCTTCTTTAATTATAACGTTATCGTTTGGAGTGTTGCTGGTGTCCTGACCCTTCTTATAATGCTGGTTGATCAATTTGAAGAGTTTATTATTCCTATTCCAGGTGTGGGACTAATGACATGCTGGATAAACAGTAAGTACTTCACGATTATATTGAAACTCTTCGTTAACTTGCTTCCTCCCAGCGAATAACTGGTCTGGAATGATTTATTTATACACACCATTGTCGATCCTGATAATCTTCAGCGGAGCCATGTTCTGCCTCACAACCCGATACATTTACGTCGAGAACAAGAGCAATCAGAAGGAACTAAATCTAAGCGAACAGCAAAAGAAAGCAAGGAACCAAGCCAAGTAGGGGAATGCATCCACTTATTACGAATGAAGCACACACTTACAGCTACACACTATATATATTTCCAGTTATTGGGTCTATCTACGCCTGTTTATTATTATGGGCGGGAGCTGGTTCCTTGAAATTATTAACTTTATGTTGGAGAGGGAACGAATTTCCAAAACCATAACAACGCTCATTGATGTAATAAACAGCAGCCAAGGAATGATAATTTTCCTGGCTACAATCTGCAACAGGGACATGATCAGATCAATTAAGAAGCGGTGGGTTACCTTGGAAAGCGTTACACACGACACATCCTTTATATCTTTTAATATATCTTGCAGCATCTAAAACAGGGATGGAAAGTCTACGGATTTCTCCAGCAACAGTCGGCCTCAGGAGACCAAGAAGTCGGTTAAAAAATAAAAAACGTAAACTTATCGAAGTTAGGTTGTCTTGTATTTGGGCCAGCATTTCATTTTAGGACTTACAACTGGCAGAATATTTTCTTTTAATATATATATATATAGAGTTTTTATGCTTGATAATTAAACTTGTATATTTTTTACGAGACTAACTAATTTGATACTCCGATTACTAGTACCGTAGATCGAAATGTGTTGCTAACTAATATTAGAGGTAATAGTCGAATCGAAGTCTCGAATATCAAAAAGTATATGTACGAGAGAATCGTATGTGTAAGTATGAGCAGGATCTTAAAATTAGATTGTAGGATTTCTTAAATGACTTCAGTCGAAATTAGGACGCGTTTCAACCGTTTGAAGAAGCGTTTCGTTGCACTAAGTAAGGTATGGTTTCGTAAACTAAAAACTAAAACAGCACACGTTTTTTGTTGTTGATGTGTTTAGAACTGAACTAGATGGGAGCGCAACCTTAGTGAGTGTCTTACAAACTAAAAAAAGAACTGCTGCAAAAATGTGTTTCCATTAAAGTAAAAGCTGGAGACTCGAATTGTTACTTTGTGACTGATTAAGATTAGACTCTCCATTAAACAATTTATTGGCGAAGATCTTTTGGCTATTGGAAAAATGAAATTAAAGTTATAAAAGTTATAAAAATTATAGGACGTCAACCTAAGTTAAGAAAAAAAAAAATGATTTAAAAACAAGTATAAAAAGGAAAATAAATTTACAAACATGTGCAATAGATTAATTGCAAACAATGTTTATAGTTAATGGTTTTAGTCATAAACACCTATTCTTCTAAGCCACGTTTTACCACGTTTATACGAGTCCAGCTTTTACTATGCGAGAAAACTACATTTGTATCGCGACCAGTTTCCAGCCATTTAAACAAGAGTTCAAGTGGCCTCTTGGGGTGTGCGCTTCAAATGGAACTCCACCATGTTGTCAAGATCGCTTATGTACGCCTTGGACTTCCGGATATCCGAGTTAAGCACGCGCAAATTCGAGGCGTAATCGGGGAGATTGAGACTTAAACTGTCGGCCATTTCCTGACCCATCTTCTTGGCCAGCTGGCCGAATGTTAAGCGGGTCTTACCCAGTCTCTTTAGCGGACTGAACTGCTCCTGCGTCTCCATAAGCTCGCCGTAGTCGAGAACCTGCCAATGGCCGCTCACAGTGTTCCAGGTGAACAGGATGCGGCACTCATACTGGCGATTGTGGAACACGCAGTCCATCCGACCGGTGCAGTGTAGGCAGTTGACCAGCGGATGATCCCGCGCCGAGAACTGTGCCATCAGCAGACAGCCGATCGTCTGACTGAGTGGACAAACGCTGATCACTTCGTAGGCCCAGTCGTAGAAGACGTTGTACATTTTTTGATGCTTCTGGCACAGCATGCTAATTACGTAATACGTGAAGGTCTCCAGGTCGAACGAGTGCTGTGTGATCACCACGCTGCTGCTGCTGCAGCGGAGACGCTGGTAAGAGGCCTGCGATATCATTTGCATCTCCGAATAGCAAGAGCCGTGCACCTCCATGGGCAGTGAGGTGTGATAGCCCGGCGATATGCAATCGTCTGTGTAGATCAAAAGGCTGATATATTTTAGTATTTCTTTACAAATTATGTGGACTCACCCTCTTCACTGGTGATCACCGAGGTGGCGTCATCCTCCTCTACATAGCGCCGACTCAGCTTCTTGGTGCACACCGGCTTCTCCGGCATCACGCCGCCCTGCATCGGCATCTCTACAATGCGCGGCTCTTCGCGTCGCGGCGACAGAAAGGACAGCCCGGCATTGGGCGACATGGAGCCACCGATCTCAAACCGCTTGGCCATGGTTACCTGCAGCGGTGACAGAGCTCCCAGCGGACCCACTGGCTTGTAGCTGAGCATTTGCTGAGTGGCCTGCGACAGTGGCGGGGACTTTTGATTAAAGATTTGAGCCGTGTTGGCATTCCGGCTAGGCGAACGCATCAGCATGGAGCTGGACGGCGGCGAGCGGAAGCCTAGATGCGGCGGCGTCTGTGCCGGCTGGGAGGGATGTGGCGAAGAGGAGGGCGAGGCGCAGGGCGAGTTGTGAAAGAAGTGAGCCGTCGGCGAGAAGCGATGCGAGAAGCTGCGAGCTGCAGAGCTGGCGGCCGAGGAATTGAAAGCCCGACCCGCCAATCGGACCTTCGTAAAGGGTATGATGTTCTCTGAGTTGTCCTCCGAGAATTCGTACTTCTTTTCCGCCAGCCGTCGTTTGCGAAATGTCGAGATCTTCTCGTACTTCTCGTTGTCTTCGGAGAACTCGTAGGCATTGGACTTATCTGTCATGGAACTCGAACTGGGCGTACTCTGTGGGGAAGGATCAAATCGATTAACTGGAATATTTTTGAAAAGCGCGTAAAGTAATCCATACCTGCAAGTCTATGGTGGTTATGCCGTTGCGATAGGATTTGGTTACTATCCGCTGATTGCGTCTGCGGGATTGACTAGCTTCGTTGATAATGGTTGGCTTAGCTACCGGCAGCGTGGTCTCTGGCAGCGTCATGCTGCTCAGACCCGAGAGAACAGTGGGACTGGAGTGGGGCGTGAATATAAGCCGCTCATATGCTCTTGGTGAACAGCAGATGTTGCCTACAGATGGCACCTCATTGTTGTTGTTATTGTTGTTTGAGCGCTGAGACTGCTCTGTCTCAATGTCACTGAAGTCGGCTATGATGCGCGCCACGACGCTCTGTTCGCTGCCGGATTCCGCTTCCGATCCGGAGGCTGTGAAGGCGGTCGAAGAACGGTCCTCCTCGCTGGACAGCAGAGTTCTTGGAAGCAGAAAGGATGGCGACTGCGTCGCCTGCAGACTGGGCAGAATCATGCTCTGCTGGGGAAGGTAGCTGCTGCTAGTGCTACCCGAGGTCACGGCCGGCGTGTCCACGTCGATGCGCAGCATATGCATAAATCCATTCGAGATGATCAGGATGCGCTCCGGACAAAGCAGATTGATTTTCGGCTCGAATACCGGGTCCGATTCAATCGAAGAGTATTTAGTGTGCACCGTTAAGTGGCAGTTCAGGCAGTGCGCATTGTAAAAGGAATCTGGTGGCAAAATAATAATTATAACTGGCTATGTTCCTGCTCTAATGATGACACCTACATGGACCGTCGTCGTTGAGTTTTTTGCACTCCAAACAACCCAGCTTAGGAACTTTAACATATGTGATATAGCTATCCTCGCCCTCTTCCGTGGCAGCTCCATGAACGACTAATATCTGGTGCTGGGCATTCTTCCACTGCGTCATACTAACAGTCTTGATGTTGTCCACCACATGGTCGTCAAAGAGGCGGCGCGAAAAGAAATAGCGCAGATGCTTGTGTGGTTGGAACAGCCAGAAGTATAGTCTGCGGGAGTATACATTTTCATTAATGGTAAATATAGTAACATTTCAAACAGGGACACAACGTTTTTAATTAGAGAGCCTGACACAAGGAACCCTTCTAATAAACTAAATGCTGCAACTTACGTGTACTTGTAGCCCACGTTAAACGAATAGTGATTTAGTGAGGAGCTGTCGTTGCACACCACCCGATGACTGAGCATGTACTGGCCGCAGGCTGTCAGACCCATGAATATGTGCCTGCAAATAGAAGCGCAACTTAGATGTCAAGCAAATGCTACTAGGCTTCACCGCTTACCCCTCCATCACATTGCTGGCTAAGACGTCTTTGAGGTAGAGCTTTAACCTATTTGGCACTCTGTCGTAAGGAAGCTGTTGCTTTTGGCAGGCGCGCGATGAGCCAGAGAAAAATCCAGTGCGCTAAGAAAAGATCAAAAAAGAGATCAATGGAGTTTCAATTAAAGGAGAAACCACATAACACTAAATACTTAAAAAAGGTCTGCGGCCATACTCTGTTTAGTTTAGATCATTAAGGGTTAGTCAATATTGGGAATATTCCATATATTTTATGTTGAAAGCATATCAAGTACAAGATGGAATAATCTTAAACACTATCACTTTCATTAATTAGGTACATAATAGCTCGCCCACCTCCCTGTCGTAGAGCATCTGCACCAGATTCCGTGTCCTTGCCCCGAACGCTGGCGTGGCTCCACGGGTAGGCTCCTCCGCGGACTCGTCGGAGCTGTCCATTGTGGAGATGTCGTCCTCGTCCGAGGACACGCCCGACAGCGACTCGACGTCCATTTCAAATCGTTATTAAAAATCAGACTTAATGTAATTCCTTCTTCCTTATTCCTCCTCTCCTCCAAAGAAAAACTAGGCACTAGTTTTCCAGGCCGAAAAAGGGCCTGTGTCCTCGGCTCCTAGCGCCTGCTCAGCTGCTGGCAAGTGTCGGCTGTGCTGCTCATCGGACTCTGCTGGCCTTAATCCGCTGCCTGAGATGGCCCCAATTACAGCACCATCAGTTTTTCGATATAAATAAACTTTTTAGTTACTTCTTTTTCTCTCTGCGAATATTTGCCGACGGTGTGACCAGCCTTCCGCAACTAACATATGCAACTGCCACTCAGCGCCGGGTTATCGATTGGTGTCGGGCGCTAAATTTGAAAAGGCTTTCTGCCGGTCATACATCTAATATAATATTTTTGGTTTTCATCTGCTCCATTAAATTTCTTTTTAGTTCCTGAGAAATATATTTAATTATAACCTTTAACAATTCACTGCTTAAAACTTTAATCACAATCTTATTTAAACATGTTTATCGACTTCTTAGTCAGAATGTTATTATATTATATTTATCTTTAAATATATTTATTAGGAACAATTTCCTTAAAAAAATCAAAATATATAATATATTAATATAATATTTGTCAATTTTATTGAACAAATATTAAAAACTGAAAGAAATTTTAGGAAAACAATTATCAATGCACACAATCGAGGTGATATTTTTGCCATTATTACATAAAACAAAAGCACTCTTCTAGCTGACCCAGTATTTAGTGCGTCCCATTAATGTGGCAACGTGACTGCATGTTCATTGACCCCACCCATGGCTTTTGTGGGTCAATTCGGTTGCGGAAGCCACTGGAGACCCCAACGAACCCCCGCACAAGCCGATCCCGCCACCAATGCCCCCGGGTTCAGTGCGCCGGCGATTTGGAGCTGGACAAAGTGCAGAAGTGCACCAAGAACCGAGAAATTTTGGCATTTCGGCATAAAAATGTCGAGCATGCCAGAAAAGAGCAGTAAGCCAATTGCAGGGCTCAGCGAATTTAAGGCAGAGTGGAAATTCGTAGCGGAGCAGAGCAGCCGATCAGCCATCGGCGATCGAGGAGGAAACCTGATGCGCTGGCAGCGGCCATTGAACGCCGCCCGTGCTTATAAGAGCTCAATGGCTCCAACTCTCAGGTTTTAGTTCGGTGTTTGAATGTGTCGCGATTGGTGGAACAGTGGAAAGTGGCTCGGAATCTCGATCGCGTCCTGAATTTATATCGAGTTATCTAAGGAAATAGTAGCCGTGATTTTACCCTAAGAATCTTTCTCATATCACAGTTGCTGTTTCTTTTAGATAGCTCTTTTGTAAGCAGCCTAGATCAGAAACCGAGTTGAGTGTTAGTCCCCGAAGGATCAAGTGCTTGTGCCTCCGGTTTCAATTTATGGGATACACACAGTTCAGTTTTGTCACAAATTCGATCTTCATCACTGGGCTTTGTTTATCTCATAAGAGCGAAATTTAATCAGCTACGGAGGCCAATTTAGGTTCATAATATTATTCAAAGGAAAATCCAACTAAGACCAAAATGGTATAAAAGTAAAATAAAAGGTTAAAGGTTTTTTTAACGAAATCATTCTATATTATAGCAACTAAATGCCCCTTGAATCTATAATTGTAACGAAGAATCCTTACTACAAATTATTTTGTGTAATCTTTTGGGAAATGAGTGCTTAACTTATATATCTGATTGCTTTGAAGATTAAGGAAACTTTCAATGCCTTTTCTGTAGAAAAAATAAATATTTCATAATCCTGGTAGTATTTCAAAGTCTAAAAGGATTTGTTCGTATTGTATTTCAATTATTCTTGATTATATTAGAGGTTTAATTTATATATATATATATATATATATGAGTGAACTAAATTCAAATAAGGCTCCTTTTTATATTGAATACCAAGATTAGGGCTTATTTTATTGGTTTGACCGGGTTTTTTGGGGTGCACCGCCACAAATTATAAACTTAGGGGACTACAATTTACAGTGTAGAAATGCGATTGGAATATAGTACAAATAATAAAAAAATTTGATGCTTAGGAGAGCATCTTGCGGATCATGTAGTTGAGGATGCCGCCGTTCTTATAGTATGTAATGTCCACCTCGGTGTCGAAGAGCAAAATGGTCTCGAAAACAGTGCCATCAGCCTGGAAAGAAAGACGTTTCAGGAGATTTTAGTCCAAAAACTACCATAAACAGGACGCGCAGTATATTACCTCAACCTGGATCTTCTGACCCGGCTTCAGGCCGCTCTCCGGCAGGGCAATGTTGTAGACCTCCCGGCCATTCAGATTCAGGGTCTCTGCACTCTGTCCCTGCAGGAACTGCAGCGGAATGATGCCCATGCCCACCAGGTTCGAGCGATGTATGCGCTCGTACGACTCCGCAATCACTGCCTTCACGCCCAGCAGGAAGGGACCCTTGGCGGCCCAATCCCGGGAGCTGCCACTGCCGTAATCCTTGCCCACAACCAAAACCAGGGGAGTACCCTCCTCGCGATACCGCTCGGCGGCATCGAAGATGTCCAGCTCCTCCTGGCTGGGAATGTGAACGGTGCGGGGTCCGGTCTTGGCGACCAACTTGTTTACCAGACGAATATTGGCGAAGGTGCCACGGGACATGATGGCATCGTTGCCTCGTCGTGATCCGTACGAATTGAAGTCGCGGGGCGTAATGTTCCTCTCGGCGAGGAATCGGGCGGCGGGCGAGGTCCTGGCAATAGATCCGGCCGGCGAGATGTGATCCGTGGTCACAGAGTCACCCAAGAAGAGCAAGCAGCGAGCCTTCTGGATGCTCTGCAGCTTGGGCAGGTCCCGAGTCATGCCCTCGAAGAAGGGAGGACGCTTGATGTAGGTGGAGTCGACGCTCCAGGAGAAGAGCTTGCCCTCGGACACCTGAAGTGTTTGCCAGTCCTGGGAACCCTGCTCAATCTTGCCTGAATGAAGAAGATTATTAATTATACGTTATTAATTTTGGACTAAAAATAATTTAAATTAATTCATGCACTCACTGTACACCTCCTGGAACATAGCAGGAATCACGTGCTTGTTTTCCACCTCCTGGATCTCCGATCGCGTTGGCCAGATGTCCTGCAGGAACACATTCTTTCCATTGGCATCCACGCCCAGTGGCTCCGTCTCGAAATCAATGTCCACTCGTCCAGCGATGGCGTAGGCAATGACCAGCAACGGACTGGCCAGATAGTTGGCTCTGGTGTTTGGATGGATGCGGCCCTCGAAGTTTCGGTTGCCCGAGAGAACTCCAGCGCAGACGAGGCCGTTCTTCTCGATGGTGTTTACCACGTTCTCCTCGAGGGGACCGGAGTTGCCAATGCAGGTCATGCAGCCGTAGCCCACAATGTCGAAGCCCAGCTTCTCCAGATAGGGAATGACGCCAGACTCCTTCAGGTAGTAGGTCACCACACCGGAACCAGGGGAGAGGGAGGTCTTGATGTAGGGCAGGATGTTTAAGCCCTTCTCCACTGCCTTCTTAGCAAGGAGACCGGCACCCAGCATCACCGAGGGATTCGAGGTGTTTGTGCAGGATGTAATTGCCGCAATGACCACAGAGCCGTGCTGCAGCTTGTAAGTCTTGCCATCGTCCCACTGGAACTCACCAAAGGCAGCCTGAGCCTCCGGAGCAATAGCAAAGCCCTTGAAGCCCACCTAAGAAAAAGGAATAAGCTGTTAAGATCTCATTCTTAGGTCCTTAAATGGGGATTCTAAGTCCTAATTTTAGGGACAAGGTTAAAGATATGCCTAATTAAGCCAAAACAGCCTTAAATTCGATTCGGAAATCAGCGTTAGTGTTAGTTTTTAAGTAATTAATAAGTTTGCATATTTAGTTCAAAAATAAATGTTTGGCCAATTTTTGACAATTTTAATGATGTAACCCCTTATAAAATTGTGAAAAATTGGCTAAAACGCTTGTTTTCCGTATTTTCATTTTAAATAATTAAGCATTTAATGGTGAAACGGAATATATACAGCATTTGGCTGTCACTCCATTTTAGGCCAAGCTATGCTGTTAAGAAGATGTAATCCAATTTTTTTGAAAAATCGAAGCTAAAAATAAATCATAACTCCGCCAAAACTGACTTAATTTCAAATCGGAAAGCTTTTCTATGTTAGTTTTTAGTTGGTTAATTAATCTGCATATTTAGTTTGGGAATTCAAGAAAATAAAATTTTTGCCAATTTTTGACAATTTTAATGATGTAACCCCTTATCAATTTTTGAAAAATTGGCCAAAATTTCATTTCCTATTTTTTTAAATATTTTATTGCTAAATAATCGGAATTTTAACGGCGAATCGGGAAATGCACGGCATTTTGCTATCAATTAATTTTTGGCCATAATATGCTCACCAGACGACCTCATATATTCGCATTTTTGAGTCGACATTTTAATACCCTAATTTTTGGACAAGTCAGAGTAAAAAATAACCATAACTAAGCCAAAACA